>JAPEHQ010000022.1:600000-875469 GCA_027405735.1 Mucor racemosus
ATGTGTTTCATCTGATTCTTGCTATTTCTCTTGAAAAAAATAATTTGAAAACCATGATCAACTTTACTTTTTGGATATATACAGTCGCTATTTCTGCCCTTACTATCATTGTAGCAGCCTCTGATTCTGCAAATGATTCAGGTGGCATTGTAAATGGTGGATTTATGTCACACAAAATGATTGCCTCTCCTGTCAAAGATACTATGAGTGGTCATCGAATTACAAAAAGGTTAAACAGATTGCGCTTATCTGGTAAATTTCATATTACATCAAAAAGATCAAGGATAACAGAAGTACAAATTTAAACAATTAGTAAATAAAGTATTTTTGAGACATGTACGAATAGCAACCTCAGTGGCCATTGCCACTTGGCCTTTGCCTTCTCCTCTCTTTTCGATAATGATCCATTTTTCATGTGTTGACAAAAGTTTATAACATTCAGTATGCCTGAATGTTTCACCTCTACAATTTCAAAAAAAAAATTCCAAGAATCCTTTTGTTTTGTTATAGCAGGAGATGCTTGATCGTTTTCGACCAGATTTAGGGTTGTCGTCGAGCCCAGCTTATACTAGTAAATTTGGCTTGCACAACCCGGCTCGACAACAATACTAACAAGATTGATACAAGTACAGGTTTTTAGTCTTAATTGGTACGTTTGATTTTTTTTTTGGTACGGCTCCAAAATAAATTTGGCACACTTTATTTTATTTTTGGTACGATTTGAAAATAGAAGTTGGGACGAATTATTTTTTTTTCGGTACGAAATACATTTTTATTTTGGGATTAAATATGTAGGAAAAGATAACATACAGTGATAATATTTACCTTAAGCCAAGTTCTTTGTCAATACACCTGTCCCAGAAGGTCTCAGCATGTCTGATCCAACCTTGGCAGTCTTGAACAGTAACAGATCCGCAAGCTCCAGGAAGACGCGATGTCAAATTATCTGCTTTATCAAGTGGGTTTCTCTTGATATTGCTCTTTATTTTTGACCAGCATTCTTCGATTGGGTTCAAAAAAGGAGAGTAAGGAGGCATGAACAAAGGCTTATACCCTCTCTTATTAATAGCATCAACAACAAATGCAGAGTGGTGAATTCTATAATTATCCATTACTATGAAGAATCCCTTTTTGTCGTGCCTATTAAGTGTGTCCATTGTTGCTTCCAAAAACTTGACAATATGATATGCCGTGGTTCCCTTTTTCAAAGGCTTTTTCTTCTCAGGGTCTTTTGCTTTTCTTTTTTTTGGTGGCAGGGTTTGCATACTCTTGTTCAAGCTTTTCTGCAGCCGCCTTTGTTAAAGAATCAACTTTTGAAAAATTGACTGTTCCAAAATACGCAATGCATCCAACGATACTGATATTAGCACCTCTTTGCTTGTGAACAGTAACATTCGCTGGCTCTCCTACTTTGGACCAAGCTCGCCCTCTTATCATATGCGTATTAAAGCCTGCTTCATCTACAAATACGCAATTCTTTTTAAAGTCGACGGCAATTTCCTTCCATTTACTTACCACCTCAAAACGAAGGCGAAGTGTTCATTCGGCGTCTCTTTCTTCGTTGTATATAGATGCTCTCTTTAACGAAAAAGCACAATTTACTGTTACATGCTTCCACAGAGAAGGGATAGAAATATCTTTTAAGTCTGGAAATTGCTTGAGAAGAACTTCTTTGGCCAATCCAAGTGTTGTAGACTTGTGGTTGTCAAGGTAATCAATCAAAAACAGGGAATGCTGACCGAAAAGCTTTTGTTTCGTACCTCTGTTCTTGGATTTCGGAGCAAAACCAGGCAGTACACTACCGTTGCTATCGTTGAATTCCTTGAGCAGCCTGTAAGCGCTTTGTCGAGGAATGTTACAACGTACTGCCGCTTTAGGTACAGTAGTACCTTCGTCTTGCATTATCTGTATGAACATGCGCACTTGGTCGGGTGTGTACTTCTTGTACTTTTTGCTACCATCGTCAATAGATACAGTTTTTATGCTTTCCGTAAGCGAGTCAATTTCCATAGTTGTGTCCACTTTTGGAATTTTGGTAGGTGGTGAATCGAAGTCAATGATCTTTTCGATGTCGCCGTATTGATAGGCTACATCTTCCATCTGTTCTTCAGACTCATCGTCAATAATATAATAGTCGCTTGGAGGTATAAAGTTAATGAAGTCGCGTCCATGTTAATTTCTAAATGATCTGGTACCAAAAAAAAAGAAAAAAAAATCAAGCGTACCAATTAAGACTAAAAACCTGTTACATTTAATTTTGTTACAAGTTACGAGTATTTTTACTCCGAACTTGTAACATTTTTAGGTTTTTGTTACAAATGATGTCCGAACTATCTAAACCAACCAAAGGTAAGTGATGAGTGACAATAGGCTTGACTTGCGTTAACTTGGCGTTTAGAATTTTTGGAACTTGCTTCATTCGTTCTACCTAATCAGCTTCGCCCGGGTACGGATTCAATGTCCAGATTGTTGTTTGATAATAAATATATAATGGACATCGTGGTTACAACAGTAATCGGTAAGTGACATTAATGCCTGTAGATACAGTCAAACTTATAGAATTTGGCGTTTTCGAAAAAATGAACAACGGAAACTCAAATTTAATTTGCCAAAATAGAAAAATAATTGGCTGAAATAAAAAAATGTTTGTCCTTTTGGCTGTGAGTAAATGTCTATAAGTGCTAGCTAAACTTGGCGCAAAAACTGTACAGGAAAAAGAAGTGATAAAGACCCTTATTGAATCAATTATATTGCTTGTTATCATATTTAGGTAAAAAAAAAACTTGCCATTTTGCTCTGAGAATTTTTCTAATCAGAATTTAACGTGACGGTTTTTCAAGATTTAAAGTCGTGAGATGCTCTCTAGCTTATTTTTTCTTTATCAATATAAATGCCTCCTCCTAAAAAGAAGAGCAAGACGTTACAAGCAAAAAAGAAACTGATTCCTAACGACGCCCAATGGTGTCTTGATAAAGGAGATTCTCTAACGTTTAAAGAATATATTGCACACTGGGACTGTCTTGATAGAAATCAGGCACAGCAACGATTTGGAAAAATATTAGGCGACTACTACAATTCCAAGACTGATCTTCATAACAAAATACGTACCGAATATAAAACATGGACATCAAGTGCAGACTATATACGCTTTTGGCAAAATCGAGCAGACTCTATCATTCTTCTCAAAACTGGCTTGGGCTCTACCGAGTTGATTAATGAAGTGACCGATAAACGAATTGAATTTCTGCAATCTTATGCCATCAAGACTAGATCTCAAACAGCCGCCAGTCTGCCGTCTGAATTATCCAGCTCTAATAATGATGAGGACCCTTCAAGCTCTACTGATCCTACTCCTACTGCCACTCCTGGCTCTCCCACTGTCTCTGCTACCTCTTGTGGCCCAAATGAACCGATAAGCCTCACCAACTTAACACTTCACGGAATACATAATCATTTGACCAATATCAGGAAAAACTTTATCAACGAAGAACAGATAAATAATGAATCATATATCTTTAAAGATGTCAACGTCAGTCGTCTATTCAACAAATACCAAAATGCCGTTAGCAATATTATTGAAAAGCACAAATGCCTCCCGATCGAATCTTATGTGCATGAGCTAGCGTCGCTAACTCATATATTCTTTCTTTGTAAAAACCAACATAGTGAAATTGCCGAAAAGATATTTACATTGGATCTATTGAAAGAACTGGCGAGCACTCCTGAAATAGAGGCCGCGAATGCTAATCTTCGCTTTCCATTGGACGATTTTATGACTATCACCACCGCTATTAACAACCTCAGTTTAGAAAAGGTGACAAGGGAAATAGTAACCCTTGACGTACTTACTCTGGCTGCAAGAATGAACTATGGACCAAAGCGGCTACTTATGGGCACTGCCAATCTGTAAGTTGAATGCAACGACGGACAAAGGTTTATAAAAAGATAAATTTACTAATCCTATTTGTGATTTGAATCAAAGATCAACAAACTACCCAACACACCACTTAATGATTACAAACAACTGAGTGAAACTGAACTATGGAGTACCTACTTCGATTCAATGCTTTCATATTTAATTAGTGATCCTGAACGACTTATCCATCTCCGTTGGACAGATGCAATACCTAATGAAAATGGCACTTCCCGACCTGATTCCGTAATCAGTGAAAAAAAACAATTGGCCTTTGGAAGTAGTTTAGGGTTTGGTGAAGCCAAAATCCAACAAGGCTCCTGTAGTAAGCTTTTATGTCTAGACACTCTTCGTTTGGCGATATTTACTAAAAATGCGATTGATGTCCACAAACTTGACGGTGCCCTCGCTTTCCAAATACATGGTAAATTATCTGAAAAGAGAAAGAAGAACAAATAGCTTAACGCGTCATAATACTTCTAGGATTCAATGTGACATTCTATCTTAATCAAGTAGCTGCAAAGGGTATATACACATTTAAGGAAATCGCGCACGTCCGCTTCCCCCAGTCTTTAGAAGACTTGCCATCATTCTTTACCCTTATCAATATCCAAAAGTTACTCATGGTCAATCATATCTTTTGGAATACTTGTAAAAAATCCCAACACCCCGATATTATTCATTCAAGATACAAAGAAACCCAAATGAGTTTGGATGCCATTATCGATTCAAGTCAAGATAGTACCCGGCAATGTGTTTTACGATTTGGACATTGATCAGCCATATATTTATTATTTCAACTTTTCAACATTCTTTATATGCATCTCATCTATTGACCATCCCAAGCAGGTCGATGTACAGGTTTTATTTTTGACGCAATATCAAATAGCTTTTCATTAACATTCCCCAATTCAAAAAATAAATCCTATTGATTATAATAATTCTATCAGCACTTTCGATTATATATAGATTATTTGGGTGTATATGACTGAACCACCACAATTAAGAAAGAAAAAAAGTTATGTAAAAAAAAAATGAGGCGCTTGTTTCTAAAAAGTTTTTAGTATAGGTGCTACGATATCTATATATGGTATGTGGCAAAATAATACCATGATGAGGTTCTCATATTATTTATTAAATTATGGTATAAAGTGGATGCTGTACTTGATAAAATGTTAAGTGGTCACTGGTTTTGAGCCGTATTTGGTTAATAGCAAAAAAATAGAGGTGATTTGAGTAGTGTATATTAGCGCAATTTATAAGGAGTGATATAATAATGAAGTTTACAATAATGAGTAGCGATAAGAGACGGGCTAGAAATAATACAGATGGCAATATAAGCGCGTACAGAGTTGTCCTGTAAAAGGATGATAACAAAGTTGTCCAGTACCGAAAATCATAGAATTTGAAAGACACGAATAGCACCCAGCAGACAGGAGGCCCTTGGAAAAATCATTATTAGTATTTAATTCATAATACATGCATGGTTGACTGTAGTAAGAGAAGAAACCCAGAGCGGGAAATGCTTATAGATCATCATACAAAGGTAACATCGAGAAGTTTGTCTCCAGCCTTACCCGAAAAAACAATTGTTTCTTCCAGCAAAACCTTCTCAGACTACTAATCCCTCTGCAACTTCTACAAATTTGTAAAAGAAACCCAATAAATGTACATCCACGAGCCATTAGTCTCCCCAGTGACACGCAGAATTCGCCTCCAGTCTTACCCGAAATGACAAATGCCTTTCCAGCAAAACTTTCTATGGCTACTATCAGCCTGCAACTTTACACTACCTTGCAGAAAAACCATTCTTTTTAAGCACTTGCCTTTTTCAAATCTTTAAAAACCAAAGTAAGGATTAACAATATTCAACTCTATTATGGTTAAAAAAAAAAGTTTAGGCCTTTATCAATTTCAAGAGATTCAAGTTTAAGAATTTTATTATTGAAAAACCGAAAAACCGTCACGTTAAATTCTGATTAGAAAAATTCTCAGAGCAAAATGGCAAGTTTTTTTTTTTACCTAAATATGATAACAAGCAATATAATTGATTCAATAAGGGTCTTTATCACTTCTTTTTCCTGTACAGTTTTTGCGCCAAGTTTAGCTAGCACTTATAGACATTTACTCACAGCCAAAAGGACAAACATTTTTTTATTTCAGCCAATTATTTTTCTATTTTGGCAAATTAAATTTGAGTTTCCGTTGTTCATTTTTTCGAAAACGCCAAATTCTATAAGTTTGACTGTATCTACAGGCATTAATGTCACTTACCGATTACTGTTGTAACCACGATGTCCATTATATATTTATTATCAAACAACAATCTGGACATTGAATCCGTACCCGGGCGAAGCTGATTAGGTAGAACGAATGAAGCAAGTTCCAAAAATTCTAAACGCCAAGTTAACGCAAGTCAAGCCTATTGTCACTCATCACTTACCTTTGGTTGGTTTAGATAGTTCGGACATCATTTGTAACAAAAACCTAAAAATGTTACAAGTTCGGAGTAAAAATACTCGTAACTTGTAACAAAATTAAATGTAACAGGTTTTTAGTCTTAATTGGTACGCTTGATTTTTTTTTCTTTTTTTTTGGTACCAGATCATTTAGAAATTAACATGGACGCGACTTCATTAACTTTATACCTCCAAGCGACTATTATATTATTGACGATGAGTCTGAAGAACAGATGGAAGATGTAGCCTATCAATACGGCGACATCGAAAAGATCATTGACTTCGATTCACCACCTACCAAAATTCCAAAAGTGGACACAACTATGGAAATTGACTCGCTTACGGAAAGCATAAAAACTGTATCTATTGACGATGGTAGCAAAAAGTACAAGAAGTACACACCCGACCAAGTGCGCATGTTCATACAGATAATGCAAGACGAAGGTACTACTGTACCTAAAGCGGCAGTACGTTGTAACATTCCTCGACAAAGCGCTTACAGGCTGCTCAAGGAATTCAACGATAGCAACGGTAGTGTACTGCCTGGTTTTGCTCCGAAATCCAAGAACAGAGGTACGAAACAAAAGCTTTTCGGTCAGCATTCCCTGTTTTTGATTGATTACCTTGACAACCACAAGTCTACAACACTTGGATTGGCCAAAGAAGTTCTTCTCAAGCAATTTCCAGACTTAAAAGATATTTCTATCCCTTCTCTGTGGAAGCATGTAACAGTAAATTGTGCTTTTTCGTTAAAGAGAGCATCTATATACAACGAAGAAAGAGACGCCGAATGAACACTTCGCCTTCGTTTTGAGGTGGTAAGTAAATGGAAGGAAATTGCCGTCGACTTTAAAAAGAATTGCGTATTTGTAGATGAAGCAGGCTTTAATACGCATATGATAAGAGGGCGAGCTTGGTCCAAAGTAGGAGAGCCAGCGAATGTTACTGTTCACAAGCAAAGAGGTGCTAATATCAGTATCGTTGGATGCATTGCGTATTTTGGAACAGTCAATTTTTCAAAAGTTGATTCTTTAACAAAGGCGGCTGCAGAAAAGCTTGAACAAGAGTATGCAAACCCTGCCACCAAAAAAAAGAAAAGCAAAAGACCCTGAGAAGAAAAAGCCTTTGAAAAAGGGAACCACGGCATATCATATTGTCAAGTTTTTGGAAGCAACAATGGACACACTTAATAGGCACGACAAAAAGGGATTCTTCATAGTAATGGATAATTATAGAATTCACCACTCTGCATTTGTTGTTGATGCTATTAATAAGAGAGGGTATAAGCCTTTGTTCATGCCTCCTTACTCTCCTTTTTTGAACCCAATCGAAGAATGCTGGTCAAAAATAAAGAGCAATATCAAGAGAAACCCACTTGATAAAGCAGATAATTTGACATCGCGTCTTCCTGGAGCTTGCGGATCTGTTACTGTTCAAGACTGCCAAGGTTGGATCAGACATGCTGAGACCTTCTGGGACAGGTGTATTGACAAAGAACTTGGCTTAAGGTAAATATTATCACTGTATGTTATCTTTTCCTACATATTTAATCCCAAAATAAAAATGTATTTCGTACCGAAAAAAAAATAATTCGTCCCAACTTCTATTTTCAAATCGTACCAAAAATAAAATAAAGTGTGCCAAATTTATTTTGGAGCCGTACCAAAAAAAAAATCAAACGTACCAATTAAGACTAAAACCTGTACATTAAGATGATTCTTCATTCGCAACAAAAATAATTGAATTGATGGTCGAGGCAGAAAATATCGTTTTTTTATTAGTGAAGTTAACGAAACTGTTTGTATCAATACTTTGATTATATACTGCACTATTCATACTACAAATAAATTTGGAAAGATGAAATGAAAAGGTCTTCAAATTTATGCATGAATCAGTTATACAGCCAAACCTATGGAATCTGCGTTTTCTCAAAAATAAATGTCGGAATTATAAATAAGTGTCGACATTACAAATAAGTGTCGGAATTCAAACATAAATGGCGGAAAGTCTGGATGGAAAGATTCTGATCTGGATCTTCCAAAAAATTGTGTTAATATGAGAAATAATTGAGCTAGATCAAAAAGTGGCAGCTCTGCTATAGTAAAACAGCCAAAAACTAGAGCACAGTCTCATACCATTATTGGGGCTATTCACTCGTCTAGCGTTGCTCATGTTGTCATAAGAAAACTTCCACCAAGAAAAGAAACACAGGTTGCTAAAGAAAAAGAGAAAAGCTAATAATGGAAAGAAGATAATCGCAACCGAGATTAGTACAGAGGATCCAGAAGTTGACGACGATCCTGCCGATAATAAGCCAGCGTCACAAGGTACGACTACTGCTCATTTTATCAAGTTTATGAACGAGCTTCTTAATGTAATGGATCTTGATGAAATTTTTAAGGGAAGTTACATCGTTATGGATAATGCTTCTATTCATAAATTCAAGCCGATGTTACGGAGAATTGAAAGTAAAGGCTACAAAGTCATGCACCTACCTCCTTATTCACCTGAATTGAACCCCATTGAACAATTTTGGGCAACAGTTAAAGGGAAAATGAAGCATGATCGGCTTATGAGTGAGGAAAATTTATCTAGTAGGATTGGCGATGCCTGTAATGATGTACTCATCCGTGATCTTTATAGCTTTTGTAGTTACTCTGAACGCCAAATCACTAAATGCTATAATAAAACATTGTTCTAATATGCACGTATTACTTTTAAATAAATGTTTGTTTTTTAAACGACAAACGTCTATGACAAACTTTACCGCGAATTTTACTTGGTTTTCAGAACATTATGATTTTTTTTTAATCGTGTTTACTTTTTTTTTTTAAAAAAAAAAAAGACATTGTTTATTTTTAAAAGGGTAGGGGAGTAATATTGATATTTTACTTACACATTTGTATATTAAGCAAATATCGAACTTAATATTCTTCTTGTTCTTCTTGTTCCTCTGCAAATGTTGCTTCTTTTATTCTATTACTCTTTGGAGTGAAGAACACTGATGGTGTTGTGGGGATGTTGGAATCAGGAGTCGAGGATCTAACAACACCAGAAAGCTGTTGGTCCGCCATACATTTTTTCAACGTATAGATTGTTTCACCTAAGAAGTCTTTCCATTTAAATAATACCCCCACTGTCTTTTTAAATGATTCAAGATGAGTAATATCTGTAGGCAATAGTAAAGTTGAAATGGTGTTCGCTACATACACATTGTCTTTTAATGTTAGACAATACATATATCCAGTCGTACCTATAAATTTAAAACCAAATGAAAAGGGATACAATATATCGTCATCTATGATTTACCTATGAAGTCGATTGCAACAAGTTTGTTGACCTTTCCACTGCTTCGAATAAATAATCCGTTTAAAATCGAGCAGTTAGATCGAAAATTCTTACTTTGCTGCTGAATGTACATGTGTTTTGTTTTTGTTGATTTCCATTCGTTGGAGGCCAAACCAACCTTCAAGCCCTTGATTCTTAACAATAAATCGATTTTTCTACCAAAACCGCTTGTGACATTATGTACACTTTGCTGTTGTGCCATTTTTGTGGCTTCTGCAACTATTTCACCATCATCCAAAGTCATATCAAGATCACTAAAAACAAAGTCTAGCAACATCGCAAATCTTCTATAAAATGTCAATTCTGAAGCTTGATCATCAATTGGTTTGTCCATATATTCAGCTCTAAGAGAGAAAAAAATCAGTTGATGGGAGGGGATTTTAATCCGATTACTTACACTATATCCAAAACCTTGAGCATCTTGTAGCTATCTGATTTGCGCTTATTATCAATTAGCAATCCATTTATCGTTGTTGAGATTCTAATGAGCAATGTATTCAAATCATGGCATTTATCAACTGTTTCATCAAGCAACTGGAGTGTGGGTACGTCCAAACCAAAGGTAATGTTATCAAAGATTGTATTTCGTTCAAGATCATTTAATTGTCGTGTCAACAATATATGTCTCATCTCTGCATAAATTAAGTAATCCACAAAGTTTATAACGCTTGATAATAATAGTTTCATTGTTTCTGTTTCGGTTGGGGTTAATGAGTTCTTCAATAAAAGAGTTATCACATGCTTTTTTATACGGGCCACTATGCTACTCTCTTTAATTTCGAAAGACTTAATTTTTTGCACATCATCCCTAGTAAGCTTGCATAATATTTTCTTTGCGCCAAATGGATACAATAAATCAAGTGAAACGTCAGTTTCATGATTTTCGGTTACTATTTGGGTTGCTTCAGAGAAAGAGTCGCCTTTATCAGCTTCATCGACCACTTGGGCATTTTCATCGGCTGCAATTTCGTCAGAATCAGTATAATGAAAGGCCACAGTACCAGGATTAAGTAAACGTTTTCCTTCCTCAGTGGCGGAGTGTTGTGCTTCTATTAACAAGTCTAATGCGCCTTCATAATAACTTGATTTTAATCGTTTTCTTCTTCGGCTTTTATCAATGATTGAATTCCAAATGAGATAATTGTATTGTGGCTTTTTTAAATTCTTTGAGGTCTCATTGAATTCACCATAAGTTTGTTTATATCTTTCATACCAGATACCAAATAAGGCAGGGCCTGCATTTGCATTATCTTCTATGGACCACATGGGAAGCATATCAATATTGTCGTTTACGAATTTAATAAATGACGGCTTCTTGTTGCCATTTAAATAATTTTTAAGTTCTTCATAACCAGGATATGTCATTTTTAGTAAAATACAAGACGTATAAGAGTTGTTTTTTTCAAAAAAAAAAAAAAAGGGAGGTGAACTAGTATGTATCACGTCTGCAAATGAGTGTGTGCAAATAGCAAATCAAATATGATGACGTAGGCTTTTCTAACTTTTTAACAGCAATTTTTTTTTTTCCTTAATTTCTTTTTTATTGTTTTTCCTTCTGTGTTGAACATTTTCAGAGCAAAGGAATCTATTTGTTCTGCGTAAGTGCGAGTAGTAGTCTGCGGACGCCCTAAGTGGAAGTGATAGGACCAGAGGTTGCTATATATATCGAAATAATTCGTTTGTATAGACTATCATGAGTAGCGTATGCCTGAATTTGATTGATCTCGCTTTTGATTATAAGGTAATTATTTTATTCACTTGTACTGTGGTTGATTTATACATATACTCATCATTTTTTCTCACCATTATAAATTTTACTATAACATGTTTTTCATACTAATCATAACAAGGCAAAGGAATCTACTTGTTCTGCGCAAGTGCGAGTAGTAGTCTGCGGACGCCCTAAGTGGAAGTGATAGGACCAGAGGTTGCTATATATATCGAAACAGTTCGTTTGTATAGACTATCATGAGTAGCGTATGCCTGAATTATCATATGTAAAGCAACAAAGGAAAAACATGTCTCCAAAAGCTCCATTTTAAAAGAACCATATATCTGAAGTCATGGAAAAGTCAATAAACTTTGTTGTGATTGATTTTATTGGTATGGTATGCTGTATTCGTTTTAATTTTATGGTAGAGGAACAGCGTGAAGGGGATGTTCAAGCTAAACAAGACTTGAAGACTCTGTCTATCAAGATGAAAGTAACATTTCTTATCCAAATGCCAACCTGAAGCTTTGTCCTGTTGACCATGAAGCCATCGAGCTGCACTTGCTAAAGCCATAGAGTTTTTAGAATTCCCAAATGATGAAGCTAATTCCGGTACTCTCAAGACTACTCAGTCTGAATTGAAGTGTGCTTCTACTTTTGCTTTTATCTTTGTGTCCAAAAAAAAAAAAAAAAAAAAAAAAAGAAAAGAAAAGAAAAGATTAATAACATTTGTTTATATTATTATATATATAATACATGTCAAAGAATAAAAAAAATTATATAACATTCCTATTCCTTTCATTTTAATACTTTGGTTTTGAGAGACACTTAGTGTCTTTAATCCTTTGGAAGCGTTTTCCTCAAAAAGAAGTTTGTTAAAGATATACAAAACTGACCGCTCAAAAGCGAAATATATTTCTTTTTTTTTATATATTTGAGTTTAGACATTTTATGTTATGTTGAAAACAGTATTATGCTGATGTTGGGAAAGCTACCTCTATTATAGAATTTTGCTGAGACACTTGAATACAAAATATGTAATAGGATATGCTACACTAGAGAAGTGCTTGATAATTACCACAAGGTATTACCATTGCAGTCATAGAAGTATTTTTGTTGGGCGTTCTCCACAGTTGGACGCCCCTCACTCTACAAAACATTAAGATACGTTAACCTTTTTTGATAATGAAACTTACTTGTTTTGAAGTGCTTTATAACATATTTTAGTATGAAAAAATTCTGAGTACTTTTTTTTTCTTTTTTTTTGACGTTTCTTTAGTAAATTACAAAATATTGCTTAAATGTACTGCATTTTGTTTACATTCATGTTATTAATCTCGTTAAGCTCTATCGGACCCAATTTAATTTTTTACAAAATATTAATTTTTCGTGGAGCTATCTTCAAAATGTGTACAACGAAATACCTTCGCTTCTAGCTTCAATTTTTCCCCCGTATACCCTCATCCCAAATTCTGAATTTGAAAAAAAATTGGCAAACATCTCGTTTTCTCTACAAAAAATGCAGCTAGGAGATTCAGCAATCGCTCAGTCAATAGATAATTTTTTTGCACATTATTCTCATTATTTATTTTTGAAACATGTTCATAAAAAACGATGTATATCTTCAAAAAACCTCCAAAGTTTCAATGGCATTTTGTGCAAAATCTAATGTGAAACATTTGTCTAAATTTTATTTTAGCGGATGCAGGTTCCAAAAATGTACAAAAACCATTTGATCATCTAGGTTTACTTGCTTTGTAGCCCATGAGCCATTAAACGATTTTGTTTTATGAGTCATTTTTTGACTGATTTGACAACAAATCAATTTTGGAACTCAGTTAGGATAGGTTTGGAGCTGTAATATGAACTATTATTCTGATTAACTCAACGAAAAACTAATATTTTTCGCTGAAACAAGAAATGTGGAGTAGTTCTGAGTAAGATCCATCTTGTCAATACAGAAAATTAATACCTCATTTAGGTGTCAATTTTTTTATAATCAATTTTAGGTCAATCTTAGTTAATTTTAGCCAATGTTTGGCCAGTGCACTTATATTATGGTATCAACTTTCCTATTTTGGACAGATATCAATGATTACAGAGGGAGAATATATTGTCTTTGAATACTTGACACAATTCGATTCAAAATTGGGCGAAAAATTCGAAAACCATCCGAAAACCATCTGAAACCTACTTTTTTTTATAACATTAAAAAAAACCGATACCACAAACCCTATCTCGGCAAATTTTAATCTTAATATACTATATATATAATATACAATGCACGTCAGAGCAATATATGCGATAAAGTGAAGAAGGATATTCTTTATTATATCAGAAGATACTATAACAAAAAAAACTCTGCTAAAAGATACATTTTATTAATTTTACTGATGCTTTCTATTTATATGTTTTCTAAATGGTTATATGATTATGTTAATGACCATATAAATACTATATGGTGGGGTATAAATATGGATTGTGGAGATACTGTACACCTAATTCCATAGGGGTAGCAGTAGGGTTGCTGTTGTTGGAAGAGTTCATGTTTGCAGAATTTGTTTTTGAATAAAGATAGTTGGGACGAGAGTTGTAGTTTTTATGCTGGTTTTTACTGCTGTTTGAATGTTTTTGATTACCATTGTTATTGTTTGAACTTGATTGCTTCTGCACAGCATAAAATAAGTTGTCAATTTCAATTGAGGCAGACATTACTCCATTAAGAGGTCTGCATTTAGGTCTTCTTGGAAGTTCCTTAATCACAAAATCCTTTAGGTTCAATTTAAATTTGGAAATCAGGGAATCGTCGTTCCATTTTAACAACATTGATAGACGTCTAAATTCAGTAGCATAAACAGAGACAGGGCGGTTCTGCTTTAATGCTCGGATTGATGCTTCCGTATTGAAAATTGGGTTCGTATCACCGAACACTACTACGGCCGAACTATGCTTTCCATGGGCATAATGATCTGCACAGATGGGTAGAATAAAACATTTTGTACAGATCAGGCAGCCCAGATGAGCAGATCAATGAGATTAAAGTTTTTTAATCAATCTGCTAAAGTATATCAATCATAATATAATCAATAACGAAAATAATTTGAATGGTTTAAAACAGATGTGAGTTGCTCTGATTCAACAGAATTGCCTTATTGACGAGATACATTAATTTGAAATTTAGCGTTTGAAAGAGTTCTGCCCCCCATTTTCATCATCTTTCGGGGACCAAATGGGAACAACGACGAAAACAACCTGTTTGGCAACACTAAAAGTATTTATGCATTTGTACTTTGTAGATTTCTGTTTGTGGCACACAACATCGACTGGTTTAGGGTCATTGTTCTTTTTTTCCCCTACTCTTTTCTCAGTTCGTTTATGTGTGTTTAAAACTATAACAAAAAGACTAATACTTTTTATTAACTGAAATTAAGTAGCAGGTACAAGTATATGATGTTTTTCTATTGTTTATTTGAAAATAAATTATTAAATGTTAATGTTAGGGCACGTTATAAAACCTTTCTCCTCGAACAAAAAAAGCGTCCAGAATTTAATCATTTTGTTCCATTATCTACGTTATAATCAATGCTTTTTTGGTCTAAAGTCGATATCTAATTGCTGAAAAATTGGTGATTATAAAAGTATGTATAGAATTGACTTGATTTGAATAAATGAATAAACTCATGTTAATCTATTTAGTTTCTAAAAAACATTTGTTTCTATTTAATGACCAACAGCCATGAAGAAAAACACAAGACGTTGCCTTGTATACCACTATCAATTATCAAAGATGCACCATAATAATCATTACTTGTTAGCTTGTTAATTAATTTTACTAATAAATTAATTTTTATAAGTCAAAAGTAAAGGCGTGGTATTCAGTTTAAAACTATTAAAACGCTTGAAACAGTTCAATTATGCTAATTTACATGGTTTATCATCTCTTGCTCATTCAATTGCTATATTTGATTTTAATATTTTTTGTTTATTCTGCTAATTGACTCGTTCATCCATTACAGTTGACTCACCGTCATCCTTGATTAGCGTATCTATAATAATAACGTTCCATTATTAGCTCATGGTATGCAAAGCTATTAAAAGGAGTCATCTAATCTCAAATTTATCTGATTCAACTGCTGATGCTAAACTAGCATTAAATTAGTTCTGTTGACTCGTAATAAAATAGGGCGTTTTATTATTAAGTAGGATGTTGGCGTTCAATGTATTTCGGTTAAATTGAACAGATAGAGATATGGTTCATGCAGAGATCTGTCGTATATTTTCAGGATTGATAAATAATACCAAAAAAAGAATACAATTATAAAAGAATGAGTAATGAATCAGTTCTTCAACTGTATAATAAAAACAAGGTACAGTATCGTTTATTTAGATATAAAAGTATGGCCTTTTATATTGATTTGACATTGTTGAGATCCTGAGGTGTGATTTAAGGCACTATTGAACCGTTAGATCTGTTTGATACATAGTAATCTATGGATTGAAATAGATTAATCATAATTTAGTCGTTTTTGCAGAGTTTGTGAGTTGCCTTGTTTCAGTGCTGCGCTAAATGTACTAGGATGTTGATTTGATAGCTACTTGGTTGATTAACCGCTGGGATGAAATAGTATGGTGTCATAATTGAGGTTCAAGCGTTCTTGGTAATTACTGGATTAAACTTAGTACACTAGGATTTTCTTATATCCGATATCAAGGCTTGCACTTTAATACATGTCGTAGTCAGTAGATTGTAAGATGTATTGGTACTGTAGAAGGTGATAACGTATGATACTAGTAGGTGGAATACAACAAGATCTATGAAAGTGTGAGAGAGCTCAGATTTAGGAACACAAAAGAATGATCCAAATTAGGATGCTTCGTCGACCTGTACGAAATTTTTTTGTAGCGATAGCTAGTAGCTCGAGTGTAATTTAAGCATTTAATTATCAAACGTATAGAATCAAGATGAAGTTAGTTGATTGGCATAACATATAACAGATAATAACCGCAATGTCATCTATTGAATGGGTAAATGCAAATGTTCAAAGCAAAGCTTACTTTTGAATGAAAGTACTAATTATTACTGATTAAGACCAATACACTATGAAGGAAAAATATCTTAATTCTCTTAATTATGCCACATTAAGGAAATAAGAAAATTTTCACTGCTGATTTTTTTGAATTTATTTCGTCTTAATATAGCACAATTAAGAGAATTAAAAGATTCTTACTTCATAGTGGCAGGCTCAAAAAGCATAATTAAGTGCAATCATTGCTAATAAATCGCATAATTTGATATGCAGAAACCCTTTGAAGCATTTATTCTTTTTTTTTTTAATATGACTGAATATTAATGAATCAGAGAAAATACAACTGGTAAAAAACTAATATCCAATGTACATCGAGGTCAAGATGGATAAAAGGTGCGCTCATTGTGTAGTGGAAATTGCAATATTATGATGGATAGAAATTACAGGACCAAGATGTTGTGTTTGCCTCAGGATTATTTTTAAAAGCGTTTAAAAGTGTAGGTTTTCGAGGATATTAAACAGCCAAATTTGAAGATAATTCTATTTCTAACTCATATTGAAATGTAATTCTTATAAATAGGCCTTCAAACCAAGACCTAGAAGCTCTTGGTTCTTTCTTTTACCAATAGTTTTTCTAGTAATAAAGCCTACGTTCTCCATAATAAATAGTACTAGTTATTATTGTTATTATTATTTCTATAAATAAGATAATTGTATGTATCCATAAACTCTCAAAAAGCATACTTCATCAAACTTACTGCTTAGATGTTAAATACTCATTACACTATGAATAAAAAATCTCTTATTTCTCTTAATTGTGCCACATTAAGGAAAATAAGAAAATTCTCACTGCTTATTTTTTTTAGATTTTGTCTTATTTTCCTTAATGTGGCATAATTAAGGGAATTAAGGAATTTTTTCTTCATAATGTTATTTGCTATTAGTATCATCTTGTTTTTTTATTCAATTGCTGCATTATTAAAAACCAAGCTTTTCATAGCGTATAACAATGGCAATGGGATGTTTCTGATTTTAGATTGACATTTATCATAATATGATGGGCTAAGGATATGTTCGATACTGATATATCAGAAGTTTACCCAGATGTAGAAATCCAGGAACAACTATAGAAATCCAACATGGCATGACATTTAGTAACTCATACTAAATGTCATACATAACTACATAACCACTAGCATTAACAGCAACTATCAGGAACCTTCAGGAACAATTCGTAGCAATGAAACATAAGCAATCCTACATCTTATTCAAATGATACAATCACAGATTCCCAATTCCACAGATTCCATTGTATATCATTTGTTCCCAAATCATATCAAGTACCTCAATACCTGGCAATTCATTAATAATATTAATAATCATATAACTATTTAGAAAACATATAAATACGAAGCATCAATGAATTAATAAAATGTATCTTTTAGCAGAGTATTTTTATATTAGTATCTTTTGATATAACAGATACTATTGTTGATGGGGCATGTCAATTTAATTTATGAAATTTGAATGAAAATACCGAGGAACCATTTGTAAATACTATTTAGGTTGGTTCTGGTAAAGCATTGAATAAAATGGCTTGTGATAATAAAGAGAGAGAAAGGCGACAATAGGTTCCAGTGATTGATGACCATGTTTATGTTTAAGGTTCTGGAGATGTAAGACTAACCTTAATGTAAAGCATCTCTAACGCAATAATTATAAAGTAATATTATATTATCATCAAATAAACTACCACACAATATTAACATGTATAAATTTTTAGAGTAATAAGCCTGAATCAAGTGGGTACAGCATCATTAATTCTTGAAAAAGTTCTCAAGTATTATAAAGTCTCTTATTTTTAAGACTTACAAGGCTTATAAGTGGAATATTAATTTAGAAAATTATTTTTGTCCAGATCATCAATTTTGACATTTTTTAATTTTTTTTTCTGATTTTGTAAATCTAGGGTTAATTATACTACCAATTATAAAAACAAAAAATGTACACATATACAGAATTTAGCGCTTTATTTGCTCAATCAAAAATAATAAACATTTTTATTGCAAAATATTACATGAAAATCCTTTAATCAAAAAACCGTTTTTGGGACAAAAATGCAAAGTTTCATTACTTAACATTTAATATTAAACTTTCATAAAATGTGTATTAGTCATGGCTACAATTTTCTCTCACAACGTAGTATATTTAAACGTTGATTTTGGTATCAAAAATTGATTTTTCTGTTTTTTGATGAAAATCATGAGTGTTGGTAAGGATGAAATGAGCCCCGAAAAATGTCCGCTACAAAATCTGAATTTTCAGACCGTACGTGATTAAATATAAGAAAAGTAAAAAAAAACGCATTTTTATTTAAAGCTTAGATATATAATACCATAATATAATAAGGGACGTAGCCATTCAATCTTGCTATGCTCAACTATGGCGTTGCTCTACGGTCTCGCTTCTGCAATTTTTTAATGAATCTATAATATGAAAGCCGGGTTTTCTGGTAGAAAATGCATGTTTCTATGATAACAGATATTGCCTATTTTGTTTAATTTATAGGTTAATGCGCTGTAATGCTGCTTTTACATTGGTTGAAATGTGCAATTTAGGAGGGTTTTAATTGCGCTGAATAATGTAAAGCCTTGAAAATCCTTTTCTACGAGTGTTGTTTCTCTCTTTTTGTTTTCATATTCCAAGGATATATTCACCACCGTTTGATAAGGCATATCAGACTATCAAACTGGTATGCTTTTCTTGTATCTGAATACGACGCATTCTAACATAAGGGACTAATGTTATAATGTACTGTTGGTAGCAGTCGCTGTATTAGAGACTGATATTTTCATTTAATCGCATTCTACTACGATCAAGTATCATTATTTACTACTACTGTATTGTTGGTATGTTGGACGTATTTCTTGATTACCAGGTCAAATCAAAAGCAATAATATTTGTATCTACTCAATAAAAAGCTAGAACTGGCTGCAAACTCTCGAAATGTTCCAGAAAAGTGATAAAATTGTCGTATATTTTCAGGATTGATAAATAGTACTTAAAAAAGAATACAATTATAAAAGAATGAGTAATTAATCAGTTCTTCAACTGTATAATAAAAACAAGATATCGTTTATTTAGATATAAAAGTATGGCCTTTTATATTGATTTGACATTGAGATCCTGAGATGTAATTTAAGGCACTATTGAACCATTGGATCTGTTCGATAGTAATCTATGGATTGAAATGGATCAATCATAATTTAACCGTTCTTGCAGAGCTTGTGAGTTGTCCTGTTTCAATGCTGCGCTAAATATGCTTGGATGTTGATTTGATAGCTACTTGATTGGTTAACTGCTGGGATGAAATAATGTGGTGTCATAATTGAGGTCAAAGCGTTCTTGGTAATTACTGGATTAAACTTGATACGTTAGGAGTTTCTTATATCCGATATCAAGACTTGCACTTCAATACATGTCGTAGTCAATAGATTGTAAGATGTATTGATACTGTAGAAGGTGATAATGTATGATACTAGTAGGTGGAATACAACAAAAATTCTAAATGGTATAGAATTACAAAAAAAACAAGATCTAATGTCTTGCCTAATAACCATAGTTTTGATCGTAGCTACTGTACACTTGAAAACAAATCTTTTTACAGCAGCTGACAATCGTAAACTAAAATAGTAAGTTTAAAGAAGGTTAATTTGTTTAAATTTTATGTGTGATAAAATAACATATATAATCTTAGATTTAGCTTGCATACAAATTTAAGAAGTAGGTGTTATTTAAGTTTATGCCCGAGCAAAAACCATCCTTGCTGTAAATATTATAGCTATTGTAAACATATCTACAAAAAATGATGATAATTGTAAATATATTGGTGCTTGCATGTATTGCTCTACTACATCAACAACGCATTGAATTGTATTATTGTCTATAATCTATATTAATAAAAGCAAATGTAATTAAAAACCCATTAGTCCAGTAAAAAATGCAATGGAATTTTGAGAATGGCACAATACTCATGTACAAACCAATTTTTGCCCATATGATCAGCTCATTATGTTTATGGTCAGGTTTTATTATTATGCACAAATAGGGATAATGATATGCTTTTGGGCAATTCTACTATTATGCACACATGGGATTAACGTCATGCACATGGACAGAATCTATAATTCTACAAATACAGGCTTTTCGTTATGCTTGTGTGCAATTTCTTTTATTGCGCCCGTGTGCTTTTTGTTATCTTTTTAGCCATATTCAGTGGGCACAACAGCTCAGGCTATAGTGTGCAGCCTACCTCGGTACAACGAAATCATCTTGTGCAGCATAGGTCGACCGTAGTGAAATAACGATGTTGTTTACTAAAAATAAAAAAAAATAAAAAAATAAAAACGGTAGAAATACAATTATAATCAGCTAAAGTTTTTATTACAAAAGATTTCGAAGAATTAAAATAATTGAAAAAGTGTTAGTGTAGCTTAATGTTTTGTAAAGATATGACACCTCAAAGTTTTTAATTATTAGCAGTGAAAAACCTGTAAAAATCTGAAACATTAGCACTAAAAAAATTGTTCCTCTTGCTAGAAATAGGATATTTCCAGAAACACGTTTTTGGATTAAAGTTGAGCATCTCAGGTACATTGGGATATAATTTCTTCTTGGTGTTATTTAGTGAGAAAAAAAGTTGAATAGGGGTGAAAAGTTGGACCTAGTTTTTCAGGAAATAGCAGCGAATTTTGCGTGTTTTTGAGTCTTTTATGAATTATAAAATAATTTCAGACGCAGATAGCATAATGCCATTGATTCCAAAATATTTTGCAGTGTTCAAGGCATTATGAATATATATCTGAAAACTATATATTGCCTATAATAAAAAAAAAGCTTATAAATCACATTTTGATATTACATCAAATTTTGTATATAAAATGACAGTGATGTCAACATACAACATGGCTGCATAGAAGCATGAAGTTACGACTAAGTTGTCTAATACAATAATTAAGTTATATAATCCGTGGCGTAATTAACATTTGAAGCTTTTGATCTGTTTCAAACTTTAAAAGACATAATGTCGATATCATACAATCATAATTCTCTCTGCGAAAACAAAATATGTATATAATATATTTTTTGAGCCTCTATCAAAGCATAAGCACGGTTTATTTACTGTAAATATGCTACATAATCAGGACATTAGATTACAATTTGAGCTCGAGTAATTTGAATGTATTGTGTTTCGTTTGAAAATTGAAGACTACACCCTAATTGTACATATATTACAGGTTTTAACTAATGTATTCGCTTAAGAAGTTTATAGAACATATTTAATTAGCTATTGGTGACAATGAATAGAGTGAAAATAACGTGCAAATTCCATTACTCTTGTCTTGATTGACAATAGACATTAACATCAATGCAGCAATACCTATCTGAGATTAGAACATCAATGCAATAAGCTTTTCAAAGGATTTTGTCAACACTTGATCACCTACTACCTACTTTATCTAAATGAAAATACATTCTGTAACATGGTCTCTTTTCTATAATATTTTCTTTTTATAGGTTTATTTCATGATTTCACTGACATTTCGTACAACAATTTGCATAAACCACATAAGCCACGAAAACCTAATTGACAGTCGTAACATCCTCTTTTTTTTTGTGACTCTATGTACATTTGAACTTTTCGTCCTCAAAGAAAAAAGAAGAAAAAAAAAATATCGACATCTCCCCTCTTCATAGACATATATACTTAATAAAAACACAATGGGTCACAAAGCAAAGAACAAGCAAGGAAATCCCGAACCTCTCGAGAAGCCTGTTTTCGAAGGTCTCTCAAAGAGAGCAAAGGCTAGACTTAATAAGACCAAAGCCGCTGCCGCTGAAAAGAAGGGAAACAAACGTCAAAATGTTGAAGAACCTAAAAAATCCAACAAAAAGGCAAAGAAGGCAGTTGCTGCTGATGAAGAGCCCGAGGAAGATCTTTGGGATAACCTTGATGTTGCTTCTGATGATGAGAATAGTGATGATTTAGATGATGAGTTTGATATGGAGAATATCGATCAAGTTGATGATGAAGATGAGGAGGTTGAGGATGAAGATGAGGAGCAAGAGGCACAAGAGGTTTTCCCTCAAGCTCAAGGCGGTTTCCTCGGTTCTGATTCTGAAGATGAACAAGATTTAGAAGATGCTGATGAAATGGATCTTGATCAAGAGGATGATGAGGAGGAAGATGATGATGAATATGACAGTGATGAAATTGCAGAGGTATATTATACTAAACAAAATATTGTATACAAATCAGGAAATTAACTTATTTTTAAATAATAGGGTGAAGGTCTTGATGAACGTAAATCTCGCAAGATTGAAGCCCGTGAAGCTGCCGATGCCGCCGATGCCGAAGCTGAATTATTAGAACAAGCAAATCAAGACAGTGAGCTCGAAGAAGATGAGAGATACATTTTACCTGAGGGTGATGAGGATGAATTAGTTGCCGATGTTACTATGGTCAGCCAACGTATCAAGGAAATTGTCAATGTTCTCAACGATTTCAGAAAACTTCGTGATCCCAACAGTGATCGTCAAGATTATGTTGATCGTTTAATCAAAGATATCTCTAATTACTATGGTTATTCTGAATTTTTAGCCGAGAAACTCTTTAATTTGTTCACTGTCTCTGAAGCCATTGAATTCTTTGAAGCCAATGAAGTACCTCGTCCTGTTACTATTCGTACAAACACTTTAAAGACTCGTCGTCGTGATCTTGCTCAAGCTTTGATTAACCGTGGTGTCAACCTTGAACCCATTGGTAAGTGGAGTAAAGTAGGTCTTCAAGTTTTCGATAGTAGTGTCCCTATTGGTGCTACTCCTGAATACCTTGCTGGTCATTATATGCTTCAAGCTGCTTCTTCTTTCTTACCTGTTATGGCATTGGCTCCTCAACCCAATGAACGCGTGCTTGATATGGCCTCTGCTCCCGGTGGTAAGACCACTTACATTGCTGCTTTACAAAAGAACACAGGTATGGTATTTGCCAATGATGCCACCAAAGATCGTTTAAAGTCTTTGGTTGCCAATATTCATCGTATGGGTGTAAAGAATGCAATTGTTTGTAATTATGATGGTCGTGAGTTCCCCAAGGTTGTTGGTGGTTTTGACAGAGTTTTACTTGATGCTCCTTGTTCCGGTACTGGTGTTATTTCTAAAGATGCTAGTGTTAAATTGAACAAGACTGAAAAAGATTTCATTGATATCCCTTTCCTTCAAAAGCAACTTATTTTATCTGCTATTGATTCAGTTGATGCTAAATCAAAGACTGGTGGTTATATTGTTTACTCCACATGTTCAGTTACAGTAGAAGAAAATGAAGCTGTTGTGAATTATGCTTTATTGAAGCGTCCCAATGTTAAATTGGTTCCTACTACACTTGATTTTGGCCGTGAAGGTTTTGTTTCTTACCGTGGAAAGACATTCCATCCTAGTGTTAAATTAACTCGTCGTTTCTATCCTCATGTTCATAACATGGATGGTTTCTATGTTGCTAAATTCAAAAAGATGGATAATAAATATGATAACCACAAGGATGAAGAATTGACAAATAACCAACAAGATGAAGATCAAGACGTTCAACAAACCAAGAAGACTGAAGAATCTCTTGGTTTCAATGACGATGAAGATGCTAAATATATTGAAGGTATGTTTTGCTTTATGTTGATTATTCCCACATGTATTAAAATTTTTATTTCAATAGAATCCAAATTGACCCAAAGAAAGAGAAAGGGTCTCCAGAAATAAGAAAATTAACCCCTTCTTTTTCTCTTTTTTAATGCATTGTTTGCCCTTTAATCATCTTTTTTTTTTATAAATAAACTTGTTCCATATTAGATTTTTCTCAAAAGAAAGCAATGGCAGACTTCTTTATGTATATTTATTTATTTACAGTAGGTGTGCTATGGTTGCGTATTTCAGACAACAAACGAATATAATGATCAAGGGATTAAGTTTATGATCGAATGGGGGGGGGGAAGATACCGTGGCCTAGATTACTGATCCGAATATTGTTCTTGAAACAGCAACAAACCAAAAGGATTATTACAAGCTGAAGTCTCCTGAGAAAATAGTTGTTGATGATGTGTCTAAGCCAACTAAAGTGCTTTTTTTTTTATATAGCCGCAAATTGTTATCGTGAGTATTGTTACAACTAGTTTGATCTAAAGGGGAACTATGTACATTGTTTATAATTACGTTGTTTTTCAAGTAGTTTTGTCAATAAAACTGCCTTTTCATTTTTACATGCACGTTCCAGCTGAGCTTCCAAGTTGGGTATATTTTCATAATGTCTACTTTGTATTCTAGTTGGTATTTCTGTCTTTTCAACAATCAATAAAGAGGAATCTTCAATCATTGTTTTCTCACTAATTTGAAAATCAAATGAAGGACAATCATTCGGTAGAGGTTTTCTCCATAGCTTCTTTTGTGTATTAGCAGCGGTATGTTGCGGTATAGGTGGTGGTGGTGGTGGTGGTAAGATATCTGTTGTTGCTGTAGTAAGGGTAGATGTGGCTTTCAAATCTTCAGCTTGATGATCTACTTGATTTGTTGGTGCAATGCATGTTGATATATGAAAACCATTCAATTGTTGACTGATTCTATTCTTCCAAAGCCTTTTTATTTTTGATTCTGGCATTGCTTTGTAGTTAAGATACAAGGAAAGAAGAAGAAGAAAAAAATATAGAATAATGTAAAATAGAATTATAATTTGGCTATTTATGTAGATAAAAAAAGAATAGGATAAAGAAATTTCATTTGTTTTATTGCAATTCCGGCATTATAAAACAATCGATATGCTAATAATAGCATTTTTCTTTATAAACAATATGTATGAATTCCGGTTTTCTTGGTTTTTTAAGGCATACAATGTTATGTGTTTATAACCAATGATTCTTTTTTGATTTTATGCTAATTGGCAGCAAACAATTTGCACTAATATTTTGCTTTGTTCTTGTATATTTCTTTATTTTCCAACCTAAAAATGTTACACAATCAAACTACAAAATGATTATATTCAAGTCCTATTCCAATTGATTTTGCTTGGAAATCTTAGTTTATTTTTTTCATAGATCAAAAATACGCAAAAATAGGCCAAGGCCAAGATCGAGCACTAACTTTTTCAAGAGAGTTTGCCCTACTTGCAATTTCGACAGCATCTTGTAAGTCTAAAAATAGACTATAATGTCCTTTCCTGTTTTTTGATTAAGGTTAACCCCGAAATATATTACTTTCCCCTTTTGACCTTTTATAATTCATCTGAGACATTTGCCAAAAAAATAAATAAATAATGAGATGGTTCGTTATTTTTTATATGTATATATTGGTAGTACGATATATGAAATCAACTTGGTCTCCGTCAACTACTATTGTTATAAGGCTGTAAATCTTAAAGCATATGCACACACAAGTAATCCATTGGTGGGGAGATCTTTCCGTTCCTATACCCCTCTCGTTTCTCACTCAATTTAACAACAACACACCCCGGCACAATTTATAATCAAATTAGTAAAAACCTCGAGTAATTTGGTATTTTATAGTAATTCGCCGAGGAAACAAACGTTGCCCTGAAATTTTCAATATGATAATGACATGACAGGTCAGTTTTGATGTCTTTTTCGAGTTTATCAGTATAAAATTAACCAAGAACACTAAAATTTCATCGAGAATTTCGACTGTTGTTAGGTTGCCCTGAGAGATCTACATGAGGTGTATCTATATCAGGTTTTGCTGATTGATCCCGTTTTTTTTTTTTTTTTTTTTTTTTTTTTTTTGAAGAATGATACAATGAGGCGGATAATGTATTGTTCTGTCTTTTTTCTGTTTTTTTTCTGTCTCCCCCCCCCCCAAGTCAAGCAGTTATATCTATCAATAAAAGTTGTATATATGCAGAAAGTAGCTGCTAGATCACTTTTTCTGATTTACGTCAAATGCACCTGATCAAAATGAACGGATTTTGATATTTTCTCTTATTTCAGTTACCCAATGTATCCAATTTTACCATGTGTCTGAATTTCAAGTTTTAAAGTGTTGGTGTAATACAACATCTTCCTTGAACACAAAAGAGAATTATTACAAAAAAAAAAAGAAAAAAAAAAAAAGACAGAGAGAAACCAAAAAAAAAAAAAACTCTTTTTTCATCAACTTTCTTTCTCTCTCATACCCACGTTTTTTTTTCATTTTTTTTTTTTTTTTTTTTTTCATTCTCTAAATTTCCTTCTTTTGTGCTGTTTTACATATTTGATAAGAAATAGAATTAAAAAAGATTATAAAAATAATAGAGTTTTATTATGGGGGCAAAACATTCTCGACAATTAAGTGAACAATATCGAAGAGAAAGTATTCAACGACAGCAACTACAAACAGCCACTATAAATTCAACAAAATCTCGATCAACTAACTCTATCACGATTCATGGCCGGCAATATCATCTTGAGGAAACAAGCACATATACCTTACCAAGAGATGAATTAGAGCAAGATAGACTCAATTCTGTAAGGCTTTCTTAATTATATATTTGATTTGTTATTGATATTTTAAACGCTAGCAACATTTTTCATTGAAAGCACTTTACGATGGGTATTGTAATACACAATTTAAAAAGATATGCATATTTGATTAACACTTTATTTGCACAACAGAAATATTTTGCCTTCAGTAAAAGAATTATTACCACCTAAAGCTCAAATTC
The DNA here is from genome assembly GCA_027405735.1 of Mucor racemosus. Classification (NCBI taxonomy): domain Eukaryota; kingdom Fungi; phylum Mucoromycota; class Mucoromycetes; order Mucorales; family Mucoraceae; genus Mucor; species Mucor racemosus. The sequence goes on from JAPEHQ010000022.1 coordinate 627,212, forward strand.
TCGATCTTGGTTGTGGATCAGGATGTTGGGTTATGGTATGTTTTTTAGTTTTGATACAAGAAAAAAAGGCAAACTAATACATTTCTGCATACCAGGAAATGGCTATCGATTATCCTCAATATAAAATTACTGGACTTGACATGGCAGATATGTTTCCTACTACAATTAGACCCGAAAATGTTAAGTTTGAATTACATAATATTTTAAGTGGATTACCCTACCCTGATCAAACATTTGATTATGTTCATATGCGATTATTGATCACTGGTATTCGTACAGAAGAATGGCCTATAGTTATTGCAGAAATTCATCGGGTCCTTAAACCAGGTGGACTTGTACAACTCGTGGAGTCAGATTTTACTGTAAGAAGAGCGCAAATTAACAATATATAATTATAACGTGGCAATCTAAAAAGTATTAATAGGAAGATTCTAATGTTCAAATAGTCGAGACATTTAACAAAGAATGTCAGTTTTATGTGTATATTATAGTCATGTCATTATATTAACTCTCACTACATAGTTCGTGATGCCATGGTGGAAATTGGCCAAGATCCTTGGATTGGCCCAAAATTAGGATCTCTATTAAGTGAAACTGGCTTTGATGTTTTAGAATCAAATGAAAAATATCTAGATTACGGTAAGAAGAGGAGGGGAAGATATGATACCATTCCAGCTGCCAACACCCAAACCACATTTGTGTATAGGTTTACCACTAAATCCAATCGCTAAAGAAATGCTAATAAACTGGAAAAACGCCATGTTGTCAATAAAACCATTACTCGCTCATCGATTCGGTACAAGTACCGACATGTATGATGCGATTGTGGATCGTTACATAGAAGGCATCACGCAAGCAGGATGGAAAGTAAAAATATGGGCACTTTGTGGACAAAAGAAAATTTGAATAAACAAATTCAGGGTCCATATAAACAAAAGTACGGTATATGTCTAAACAAGTACACATGTACTGTGATCTTTTTTTTAATGTAGTACGATACAAATTTAAGGTTACCATTGAATAATGTTGTAGTGTTACAATAAAACTGGAGCATGGCTGTCTTGTTATGAAACTTTTTATATGATAAGTTTCAGATCTAAAAGGTGTCTGTTTTTTATGCAATTTCTTTTATTTTATTTTATTAGTAATAATAATAATATACTGCTGTGCAAAGATAAAAAAGGGGATGGAAAATGTTGTAATACGAGATTTGAAAAAGAATGATTCTATAGAGAAACTACAGAACGATATTAAAATAAGGGGAACTATGTATAAAAAATGTTTGTAATAAATAAATAAGATGATGTCTGTCTAGTATGATTTGAATGAGGAAAAGCGAAAGAAGGGAGAGTTGCTACAGAATAATTGTTATATGTATATTGAATTAAAAAGGAGGCTATTTTGGGAGGTTGCCTTTGCTTATATCATATATCCTTCGAATTCATCTGTACCAAGAATATCACGATTACCAGATCTATATCGTACCATCCATTTTCCATTTGGCAATTTGACATAAAAATTTGAGTATGGAAATTCGTTTGCTTTGCAATAAGTGGGACTAAATGGTGGAATCACCAGTGTAGATGCTATTGATCCGCTATTATTATATCCATCGACTAGCACTTTTTTACGTCTGTTGTGTGTTCGTCGTTCAATTGAACATGAAGACCTTGTTGATAAATCGCTTTCATTGGATGATGTTGATAAACGTCTATTACTATCTTCTGCTGTTTGAAATAAATGAGATAATCGATTCCAAACTGACTTTAATGTGGATGAATCATTTGAAAGAATTGAATTATTATCATTTTTTTTACGATTATAATCGACCATTTTATTTTTTGGTATATATAGAATAAAAAAAAGGGTTGATTGCCCAAAAATTACAACAAAAGAGCTTATATTTATACACAGGTTTGTTTTAAATAGGCGATTATAATATAGCCAATAACCGTGTTTGAAAGATACACTTGACACCAGGTGATATGATATATGTGGTAACTATTTGCACAAAAAGGTAACACAGAGCCTTTTTTAATATTCAAACATTTGGTAAAAAAAGAATTTCCTACCCTTTATGAAACTATTTTTAAACAATTGTAATCTAACGTCTCCTTATATATATAAAGAGAAAACTAATAAAAGTGTTTGATGGATTGAGTAACATTTAAACTTGATTTGTTGGGGAGGAAAAGGAAAAAAGCGAGAAGAAAAAGTCCTTGCATTTCAGAGAGAATATTTCATTTCAAACTGTACATGATATTATTATCGATTAATGATACATTGTTACTAAAATGTCACTTTTTTTTGTTAGATTGTGATTTTTCTCGGTAAATTGAATAGTTAGATGATAATAAAGTGGGGATGATCGAATGATTTTATTGTAATATCATCTCTTGTTACTTTTTTTTTTTTCTTGTGAAAAAAACTAATAATAGTAGTCTATCTCTTTTTGGAATTTCTCGAATACAAAACATCACCCTGCAGAATGATTAAAAGGCATGATACCTCGTGTACTCACGTATCCCCTGAACCAGATTTTTGTCTCATTCATGGATCGCCAAATAGAAGAGTGTTTCGGGAATTTATCGATTATTGAAGATCTTTTCTTTTTTTTTTCTTTGTGTAAAGATCACTTTATTCATAATCTCATTAGTTTTAAATTATTTGATTTACAAGAAGTGTGTGTATAATGGATTAAGCATTGGAAAAGGAAGTTGCAGATGCAATGCAAACAGGTGAACATGTATATTATCTGAACTTTTTTTTTTTTTTTTTTTTTTTTTTTTTTGATATGGTACGCATGAATAATAGTTGATATCAAATATCCCTTCCCCTCCCCCTTGAATAATTACATAAGATTATACATGCTTATTGCCACCTATCCAGTGAAAAAGAAAAAAAAAACAAGTTTCATAAATGCTTCTCATTGAAGCTTGTGCATAATTACATATTCCACCCCAAATAAAAATAATCGATAAGAATGAAATGGAAAGCCATCGATTAATTTAATATATTGTCAAGTATGCAAACACATTGACCCCATGTACAAATAACAAGAAATAAGTATGATGTAATTTTTAAAAAAAGTCTTGATATTGTTTGAGCTTTGTTCGTTCGTACTATAATCACTTTATGCTGTGGATATTTGTTGATGCATATGTGCATATAAAGATGAAAAAGTTCGTTTTTTGATAAAAGAGTATCTCTATTATCACATCTCAAATAGTTGTAATAAAGCACGGCCTTATATTGAGAATATACTAATTAAAATGTTGGAATTTGCGTATGTTTTATGTATATTAGGGTCTCGTTATCTAATCTTTTGCTTCCTTAACAGTATGTACTTAAAAGTCGCAATAGGCGCAAATAGGGGGCTCATTATACATAATGCATGCAAATGATACAAAATAGCATATAAAATGCATCATTATTTCTGGTTTAAATGGCTTTAGTGGAAAGATAGTATAAACTATAAAAAAAAGTGGCGTCTAATTCATTTCTTTCTACATTTAGACATATTATATATATGTAGGTAGGTACACTGTATATATAGATGACCAAATAAAGAGGATGTATACTTACTTGCACGCAATTGAAACAGACAAAACCAATAAAATGTCAGTGTATACATGTATAAATGTTTAGACTATACAAATATAACAAAAAAATGCATGATTTAATATATAGTAAATAAGCTGGTGATCACAATATACTACCTCTTTTGGTATTTCTAATTGACATTTGTCAATAAAACTCTTGGCCTGCTTCTATCCAGTCATGTTATGAGATATGGTATAATGAGCAGAGCTCGACATCACGTTTCACTTTTACATAATTTCTTGATCAGATTGATTTGAAAAATTATTTTATAAAACATTTTAAAGTTTTAAGGGGTTACTAATTCATGCAAATACATTATATTTATATTAATGATGTGTCCGCATCAACTGATAGATTCATGCAAAAGCACATCATCTCTAGTGTCCTAATTTTCCCACCGCCAAGCAAGTTTTGATTTGGTTTGGTTTGATTTGGTAGACTACTATATTGTGAAAATAAAATCAACAAATATATCAGACACACGAAGTATGCTGTAATTGGGTTGGCGGTTGGCCTAAATTCATTGTATGTGTGCATGATCATGATTCAATAAAAGAGAAACGCATTCTACTTGCTAATAGCACAACGCTTAGTAATTTTAGAGGATTTTTTCGAGCACTAAAACTCAATATTTTTTTGTGAAGCTATATATATATATTTGATAGAATATTATTTCTATTCAAATATTTTTTTTGTAATAATTGCAATTATACAAGGCTTCTCAATGTTAGATCTACTGTTGGTTTATTTGCATAATAAACTGTTGACGATGACGACGAGAACGATCCCCGTTTCAAATGCCGCTTATTTTTTCATTGAGATTTTTCTCGATTTGACCATATTTTTCAAAAAAAAAAAAACTAATCCACCGATTACTCAGAAATTAGTATATGAAGTGAGTTTAGCGTATTAATAGTTTTAGATATAATATTTGATGGAGCATCTATTGGTCCAATTTATTCATGTTTTTTGCACTGAAAATTTTGTTCAAAACGAGGATTTAAGAATACGTGTTTTTTGAAGAAAACGCCATTTCTTTAATATACAATAGCAAAATAAGCAGTTGGAGGTAATGCGTTAGAAAATTCTGAATACTTTTGACTTATAAATATCATAGGAAAATATTCCGTTTTTGAGGTTGAAATTGGAAAAGAGCGAATTTGAGCGATTTGACCTTACATCTACAAGGGAATTTTGGGGCCGATTTCATGAAATTTTTCATCACTTGGAAAAACGTAAAATAAAATATAGCAAGTAGGTACATGATCTAAGAAATGTGTCTAACTAGGTCTGAGCTTTTGAAAATGGTTAAAATTGATTGAAACAATCCTTTAAAATCGATGATTTTGGCTGATTTAGGTGTAAACATAGTATTTAAGCAGCGTAAATGTAGTGTAGATACAATATAGGCGTTGCGTCCAACGATCAAATCAAACGGCACCATCTAGTAAAAGCTCTAGACTGTAGAAAGAGAATCCTCCAATGCTAATGTCTGTACAACGATTAGTAAATCAGTAAATCATTTGCAGCTTTGCAAATCCAATTCCCACAAATATTCTACCAATATTTCTAGTAATTTGTTGTAGCAAACTACAATTACACATCCACATCTTCAAACGTCATCCTGTTCAAAACAATAAGTATATAATCCACCCCATCCACAAATAAACATGAAAGATATAGAAAACAAAGAATATATTATATATAATTTTTACCCATTTTTCAATTGAATTTTTTTAATATAACAAAAAAATGAGATACAAGAATATATATACTATATTTAATAGAAGGTGGTGGGACGCTTGGCAACAAAGAGAGCACGATGCTTCTTGTCGACGTTGGCAAGACGATGAGGCAAGGGGAAAGCAAGCTTGGGAGTCAAGAGTTGCTTAATGTATTGACGACGAACATCAGCATCCTTAACTTCAGCGACACGGATGATTTGAACAGATCTGAAACGAGCACGGTGACGAGCAGCCATGTCTTGATAACAGTTCTCAACAGCTTCAGTACGACGCATAGCACGGTATTCCTTGTACATGTTGTGGGTACCGGAACGAGAATCGTAACGGATCCAGATACCAAAGTTCTTGATTTGTTCAGGACGCTTCTCGGAGATCTGTTTTTATAATGTTAATAATGAACCATATATCGAATATTTTATTACAACTTACTCTGTTCAAAGAAACAATCTCACCAGCAGCCTTCTTGACCTTGCGGAGCTTCTTCAAAAAGTACCAGAAACGAGACTTGGCAACAACATCATTAGGGGCAAAGATTCTCATACGGTAAAGCTTGGGAGAAGCATCTTGAGCTGAGGGGAGCTTACGTCCAACAACCTGTAGGAAATATGTTAATATCGAATTATATAATTTAGCATGATTGCAAAATGAATCTTACTTGATATTCGGTTAACTGCAGGCGAGAAAAAAAAAGAATGAAATATAATTAGCAAAACGAATTTCTCTACAAAATATGAGATGCTCCCAATTTATTAATCTGCATTAGAGAGAAATAATGAATAATCATGAAACTGTTGATTGCATTTCGTTTATTTTTGGTATTCCAAATCATTGAAGCAAAATCTAAATGCATAGCAACTAGAACTGTGTGAGTCGATATGATATTGCGCTGATAGAGGAGGTTGTCATGGTTACAAGGTTGCCATGGTTACAAACTGCATGTCAAAATGTGAGATCTTCCAAATTTTGAAAATCCAAACATTTAGCAATCTGCAATCATCCATCCATCCATATTTAGGGCAGGTATGTTGTTATTTTCTACATGTTGTCATGATGTTGTTATAATATCCACAAAAAATCAGCATGTTACATCCAAAATGCTGCATCCATACATCCAAAATAAATTTCATCCATATTCAACAATCATTCATAATTCATTATTTCTCTTTAGCCCTAATGTAAATTGAAGCAAATTCATTGTCTATTGATTTCTTACTCTGCTAGCCATGTTGTCCTTCGGTCAAACGATAAAGAGAAAGATTGACCTTTGAATACTTCAACACTTTGAATACCCCGAATGCCTCTCTCTCTCCCCGCACATGGCGCACACCCGCTTTCTGCATTGAGAGGGGCCTCATTCTCTCTCGTTTCTCAGATATTTGTCCGACCTGCACAGTTTTATCAGTTTTGTCTATTAGCTCCAAAGTGAATTCGTGATAGTCACGATAATATCTTTGAAAGCAAAAGCGTTAAACCCTTCATTAACTTTCCATTGTATTCAAATCTTTCAATAACTATTTAACATGTCTTCTTCTGGATTGATTGCTGCGAGAAAAAGACTCGAAAATGCTATAAAGAAATATGATATACCTACTGAACCTGAACCAAAACAAGTTGATAAATGTGAAGAGTAAGCAAATTCATTTGAAAGATTCCTAGAGGATTACAATGTTATTAACTTTTTTCTGATTTTGCAGTGGTGTATTATTACTATCGTTATTACAATCTCGATTAAATTGGTCAAATGCAGTATTTGCACGATATAAAACTGATCCGATACAACAACCTAAAAGAACCAGCAATACACGTAGAAAATGGCCCAACATGAAGTATCTAGGCACCTGTACTTTGCAACTAGGTGCTCATATATATGAACACACTAATTTTTATGAGGCTACTAGATCTGAGTCATGGAAAGATATTGCCATTAAGCAAGGTCTAATGAAAAAAGAAGTTACTCCAGAGAATAAACCAGAAGTTACTCCAGAGAATAAACCAGAAGTTACTCCAGAGAATAAACCAGAAGTTACTCCAGAGAATAAATCAGATGTTGTAATGCAAAATGTAGAAAACAGTACAAATTCAACAGAACTTGAAAATAAGCCAGATGTTGAGATGGAAGAGGCAGAAAGTAGCGCTGTTGTTGTTCCTGATCAGAAACAAGATGTTGTAATGGAAGAAGCAGACAAAAAGCAAAATTCTGAAATTGAGAAAACTCCAAATGCTGGATCCGAGCAGAATACTACAACATCTGTTGAAAAATCTACTACTGCAAAACAAGCCGAAACGAATACTGAAAAAGAAGCATCTGCAGAAACACAAACAAATGCAGAAGATATATCTAAAAGGCCAGAAACTACATCCAATGCCGAAGCACAAACAAATGCAATTACAGAGCCATCACAGCAACAGGCAAATAATGAAACAGCAGCAACAAATGCGGTAGAAAATGCACAACCACAACCCGAACCTCAATCACAACCACAACCACAACCACAATCACAACCACAACCACAATCACAACCACAACCACAACCACAATCACAATCACAACCACAACCACAATCACAACCACAACCACAACCACAATCACAACCACAACCACAATCACAACCACAATCACAACCACAACCGGAAGAGGTTATTCCTGATGAGAAATTAACATTTGTAGATATAGTATTTGAATTAAAGGAATTTCCCAACGAAAGATTTATATTTCCCAAAGATGCCATCATTCAATCCACACCTACAGGTCCAAATCCAGAAGATTGCTTGGTAAATTAAATCGTATACTATCTTTTAATAGACTCATTGACATTTGTAAATTTAGATTATTGCATCTTTTGTATTGCCACTTGATTTAACGCAAGCAGAAGAGTTCTTTCAAAAACCAAAAGACAAGATTTTAAAATATGGAGATGTTTGTCAGTTGCCATGTATCAAAGATTATTATAGAGAAAATGCAATCCGAGAAACTCGAGCTGCTGATCCACCCTTGGCATTAGATTCGTATCAACCTGTTAATATTCGCATGACATATGCTAAATTAACAACTGCAAATGCGCTTAAAGAATATGTATATAAAACTGAAGTAGTTCGAAAGAGTATGAAGGATAAGGTAAGCATGAATTTCCTATAAATCTAGTTTTTTTTTTTTTACTGAAACTCGTTATATAGATGAAGTTTTTCCCTAAAAGGACATTCTTGAAATTTGATGTTTCTGATGATGAGACTCGTAGAGATGAAATTCGAGAGTTAATCAAAAGAGCTTCAGTTGCGCCCGATATTTCTACAGGACCTATTCAAGCTGAAAAGAAAAGAAATGAAATTCTTAATCAAATTCGTTTGGGCAAAAGAGAAAGAGATGAGAAATTTGAATCAGAATGTAGGTGAAATTTCTTGTTGTTGATAATGATTTTCACTAACAAAATTACATCTAGTACCGAAAAATAAACTTAATGCTAGAGATGATGGTTTCATGAAATGTGCTTATTGTAGTACCAAGCAAACATCCATGTGGAGAACTGGTCCAGGAGGTCACGGTACTCTTTGTAATAGCTGTGGTATTCAATGGCGCAACGGCCAAATTCTAAAGGATGCTCCTGTCATCAGCCCTGAGGAAGAAAAGCGACTTTTAAGAGAAAAGAAGGAAAAAGAAAGGATAGCAGAAGCTTTAGAGATGGAAAAAGCTGAGAAAGAGGAAGAAAAACTTCGAAAGAAGGCCGAGCGTCAAAGCGGCAGTAGTAGCCATCATCATCATGATTTCTCATTTACTAGTGGTACTTTTGCTGCTCAATTACTTCAACAAAGAAATCGCCAAAAGCAAGCTAATATACCCCCTAATACTACTGTTGCTGTTGCTGCTACTATAACCACTCCCGCTAGTAATGTTAATATCCCCTCTACTACAAACCTCCCTTCTCCGGCTATTGTTGTACAACAACCCAAGGCCAATATTGATGCTAAAAAGGCATTACCATCAAAATCCAAAGAAACACAACCATCAAAGACATCCGATAATAATGTACCTATAGCATCTGCTCCTCCGCCTCCTAAAGCAGTGGTTTCTGCTGCATCATCATCAGCAGCAACTCAAAAAACTGCACAATCTCAAGCAAAGACACAACCACAACAACAAGCTCCACCTGTGCCCTTATCATTGTACAGTCCTGCTGGTATTCCATTACCTACATTATCAATTGATTTTGCGGGCCATATGCAATTTGCACATCCCAATTGTGGCATTACATTACTAGATCGTCATTTCTCTGTGCGATTATTCAAAGACGGCTGCGATCAGACAACCATAGAATTTGATAAAAAGGATTTGACCAACGCAGTGTTTGAGGTCGTTACTGAAGGAGAAGCAGCTCTTAAACGTGAGGTGTTAAAGATGAAGATTGTGCCTACTGAAACCAAGAAAATTACAGCGTTCAAGAAGAACATGAAGATTGATAAAAAGAATGGTGTTAACATTAGATTTTTGGAAAAACTTGATCCCAGTGGTGGTGCTGTGGTGCAGAGAATCCTGCAAAGATGGCTTGTTACAGCTCCTCAATAAAAATTACTAGTTTGAAAGCTAATTCATTTGTTGGCAATGTGTTTTCATGTAAATGTATAATAATGACAGACATTTCTTATACTCAAAGAACTTATTCTAGCTCATATTGATTTATAATTGAGAACTTTTCAAAAATTCACATTTTATGGTATATATCTCAGTTATATCCACAGAAATTTTTGTTTTCTTTAGAACTGAATGCACTAACAATTATGCATAAAGAGATCAAAGTACAGGTGAAACCACTAAAAATCGGCCTTTCGAAATGCACTTTTTCGCACTTTTTGGTCATTTTATGTGCTCAAATTTGCACAGAACCACTTATTATAATCCGTAGTTACTTTCTATTGTATTTTCTAAAAAAAAAAAAAAAAAGGACGTTTACTTATTGATTTGATTTTGGTAGTTGCCATTGCCATATACGCTGGTTCTAGCTAATTTAGCGTTATATTTCTAACGCTGTCATAAAGCTCACTTTAAAAAATGGACATCTGATCCCTACGATTTAACCAGAAAATTAATGAAATGCTAAAATGTTAGTTCTAGGCATTTTTACAGCTACTGCATTATAATATATGTTGAAACTTATAATAGCCCACTCGGATCAATATTCATTGATTGCAACCATTTTTCCAGCTGTTTTATTTTTTTAAGCAGAGAAAGTGAACTTTTTTAAAAAATGTGTGCAAAGATCCTTCAAAAACAGCTGTTAGCTAATGAACGAAATCAAGATATATTATTTATTATACATTTACTGTGCATGAAGGGCAACTTCAAAGTTCAATTTCGAACCATTTGCTGCAAAAAACTTATAGAAAGAAATATAGGAAATACAATAACTATATAATATAATAACTCTTCTGCTAGGTTTATACTGGCATAATATATAATAATTGATCTATCAGAATTAGGAATTACCGAATTACCAATTTAGAACATCTGTCAAACCATGATGTTCAACATGCAAGTCAAGCAAGGTCATATTCCATGCGTCTATCATCATGCTACTATTGAATCATAGAAGCATGATTCCAATATATCAACACAATATCCAAATGCTCATTCTAATTATATTATCACTCACATTTAATACACTCATTCAATTAGTATATAAACCCCCTCTAGAAGCTCATAATAAAACGGTACTTTTTCATTTGACTAATTTTATACGATTTACCTTTCGATAAATCAATAATTGACCAAAATTGACCTGAAATCGATCATAAAAAATTAAGCACCCAAATTTATATGTTAATTTTTTGTATTCACGAGATAGATCCAATTTAAGGCTACCCTGCATTTTTTGTTTCAGCGAAAAATAATGATTTTTGGTTGAGATAACTAAAATAATAGTTTACATTACAGCTTAAAACTTATGCAAACTGAGTTCCAAAATCGATTTGACAAATCGATCAGAAAGTGGTTCAAAAAACAAATTCGTTTTATAGCTCATAAACTGCTAAGTAAGTTGAAGTAGCGTAATAAATGGTTTTTGTAAAGTTTTAAATTCTGCATCCATCTAAATAAAATTTAGGCAAATGTCTTACATTGAGTTTTGCATAAAATACGATTGAAATTTTTGGGATTTTTTGAATATACACGTCACTTTTTATAATTATAATTTAAATATAATATATATAAATGATGCGCAGTTAAATTATCTATTGATCGAGCTATTGCTGAATCTTCTAGCTGCATTTTTCGTAGAGAAAACGAGATTTTTGTCAAAATTTTTTCAAATTCAGAATCTAGGATGAGGGTATACAGGGAAAAATTGAAGCTAGAAGCGAGAATACTTCTTTGCAGACACTTTTGAGGATATCTCCACGAAAAATTAATATTTTGAAGAAAACTAAATTGGGTCTGAGAGAGCTCAACAAGATTGATGAAATAAACGTAAAAAAAATGTTACTCAATTTAACGAATATTTTGAAATCTACTAAAAAACATCAAAAAAAATGAAAAAAAAAATAAAAGTGCTCAGAATTTTTTTATATTATAATATGTTATAGAGCGCTTTAAAACAAGTAAATTTTATTATTAAAAAGTGTTAGTATAGCTTAATTTTTTCTGGAGATATGAAGCCTCAAAGTTTTCAATCCATTAGCAGTAAAATACGCGTAAAAAATCTGAAACCTTAGCACTGAAAAATTAATACCAACTGCAAAAAGTAGGATATTTCTGGATACTTGTTTTTGGATTAAAGCTGAGTATCTCAGGCACATTGGCATATAATTTTTTCCTGGTGTTATTTAGTGAAAAATAAATTAGAGCAGTGATGAAACGTGAGACCCAGTTTTTTAGGTAAAAGAGTAGTGAATTTTACGTGTTTTTGAGTCTTTCGTAAGATATAAAATGAATTTAAGAGTAAGTAGCATAATGTGACAATTCATATCTATTTAGAATTTAGCAGTGTCTAAGGTATATCCTAAAAAGTATTTGGCATGAGGTTAGTTATTGAAAAGAGGGCACGTTCTGGTTTTGAAAATTAAAAGCTATGAAAATTCAAATTTTGTTTGTACCTACAAAAAAAGTTAACTTATGGAGTTTAACTTTCTCTGAGTATTTCAGAATAAAACTCGTCAATTATAAAATGTAGCATTTATCAAACTAGATGAAGTTTTATAAAGTGAATATATTATTTTTTTATTGATTAATCAACTAACTTAATTAATTAGAAAGAAAAGCAATTAAAAGTTATGAAGTGTAACTATTTAGTTTTACCAGTTTATTTAACCAAATTTGCCGCTGTTGTAACCACCTTTCATCAGCCAATTTGGTAATTTTTAAAGGATTTTTCAAAATGAACATCCCTGTCAAAAAGTATGAAATTCTGTTAAGGCATTCTGACACATTAAAAAATACTTTTGTATTTTTTTTTTCAAGAAAAAATGTCTGCACGTAGCTCAACGCATATTTAAAGTAAACAATAATACAATTTATTTTATAATCCGCTCCTGGTGTTGCAAATCATGCTTTTACAGACAGTTATGGCTACTACTTGAGTAGCGATTCCCAAGGGTGATATATAGCTTAACAGCGTATGCGACAATAACTTTATATTATAAAATGCAATGGATTTAGAACGAACCCATTAAAAAAAAATACATGAACTATTTATTACTAATTATAAGTTACTCCTCCTTCTTTTCTTCTTCTACGACTGCCTCTTCTGTCTTTGTTTTCTTGGGGCTCTTATCGAATCCAGCTTGACCCTTTCTCTTATTAGAAGCAAAATGACTGTTAGGCTTGAAAGCATTGAAGCTCTTGTTGTGTCTGTGGACTGGAGAATCCTTATATTGCTCGGCCTTTAATTCGTGATACTTGGGCTTGTATAAAATTTCAAGCTTGTTACCATCAAGCTCAACATCGGTCAACTCGGCAACCTTCTTGGCCTCCTCAGGAGTAGAGAATTCAACATAACAAGAACCCTATTGACATATGAATTAAAAAAAGGTAACCACAAATCTATACATTACACTGTAGGTTTACCTTGAATTTCTTGGGCTTTTCATCATTCTTCTTCATGCGTACACAAAGAACGGTACCTTTTTCACTGAAAAGATCATCAATCTTATCTTGCAATTTGAATAATTCAGCAACTTGATCCTTAGCATCAGCATCAATTAAAGGAATACCCTTGACATAAATGGAGCGTTCAACATGAGGTTGTTGGACAACTTCAGACTTTCTTCTGATATTCTTGCCCTCTTCGTCAATTTCATAAATCTCACTTTCGTTTTCCTTGAGAGCCTTAACAATAGCATCGAAATCTTCAGTAATCATCTTCATCTTTTTGAAGCTAGCAATGGTTTCGATGGGAATCCCTAATTTTTTTTAAAAAAAAAAAAAAAAAAAAAAAAAAAAAAAAAAGTTTAGCTGTCATATCAAAATGATTCTTTACGTGTCAAATCACAAAATCAAACTTACATCCTTCAGGAGTGTTGGCACGGAGAGTCCATAAAAACTTATCGTAAGGCAAGTTGCTGTCAGAGAAGTAAAAGTTTACTTGCTTGCAGATCTTTTCGGCTTCAGTAGCGACCATAATTGAAAATATGTTTTTGAATGTAAAACAAAAAAAGAGAAATTTTTTTCTTTTAATCCCTTGCCCATCATATTGTATTGTAGAAAGCCTTTGTATATTAAAGTCACATTGGACTGTTTTACCCATCAAACAAAACAGTAAACCAAATCAATGCATACAAATATTAAGGAGAAAGGAGAAAACTTTATTTAATTAATTTCTTATGAAGCTTTGGTCTTCCTCTTGGCTTATGTTGGACATCTTTGCATCCTTGTTTTCCGGTAGCAACACAACGACGACATGGTCTCATGTCATCACATCTCAGATGAGATCGTTTACAATGATTACAAGCTTTATCTACATTTCGCCCTTTCTTAATAGGGAGTTGGCCATGATTAGGTGCATTCGCTGATCTGATTTGATATTCATCATCATCGTCTTCTTCCAATAACAATTCTTGATCTTCTTCTAATTCTTCTTCTACGTCGTCTTCATCAGATACTAAATTATTGATACTATCCGAAACTCGCATTGATCGTTGCAAATTGTTTGATAAAGATGATAATGATGAAGATGAATGAAGACTGCCCAAACTACTAGTGCTATTATTGTTATTAATAGTGAGACGATGAGGTGCGCTTCCACGACGTCCTTTTGGATCAAATTTACTAGTCTTCTTTTTGCCGTTGGTTGCCGTGTTGTATATATTGGACATGGATTTTCGATATTTGTTGGTAGTTTTATAACCTGCGGATTTAGATGTTTTAGGAGTGACTAAATCCCATTGATGCTCGCCATAGGGGCTTGGTAATGCACTGTTCATATTGCCTGTATTAGGTGCAGACATTCCGTGTCTAGGTTTCTTAATCTTAATCATAAGCTTCTCGCTAGCATTAGCAGCAGTAGCAGAAGCAATGTTGGCACCAACAGAAGATGATGTAGCATGAATTTGTGGAGGGCCATAGTTTGCCATGAGAGAATTCCATCGCATATCAATATCACTGTTATTATCAGAGTAATCATCCTCGCTATCATCATTTGTTGATTCAGATGAAGATAGGAAATCACGATTTTGATGTGGTGTCTTTAATGTAAAATCATCTAATAATAAGTTTTCTTGTAATGAAGATAATTGCAGTAGACAAGAATGTTGTTTTGCTGAATCAGTCTTGGCAACAAATGAATTGACATCCTATTTGTTTTGTTTTTATATTTAGTATAAATATATAAAAAGTAATCCATCATAAACTTACACTAAGACTAACATAACCACGTGACATGCCACCGTCTACCGTAGTAATGCTATCCTCCATATCGTTGTCTGACATGATAGAATCAAATTGAGATTGTTGCTGATTGTTGGACATTATATTAGACATCATAGTATCATCACAGAACAAATTGTTTTGTTGTGGTAAATATGTATCAATTGGGTCATATAACCAATTGTATTGTTGTTTTTGATCTAACGTAGATGGTGTTTGTTGAAAGTTGTAGTCATAATCGATTAAATCCAAGTTTAATGGATGCATTGAATCATAAAAAAAGTTGCTGGTATTGTTATTGTTATTATTATTAATATTATTATTATTACTATTATTATTATTTGGTATATTTGGTATATTTGTAGCTGCTATATTATTAGTATTATTATTAGTATTGGTTGATTGAAGGTAATGCAAATAAGAAGGCGATGATGACTTGTGTTGTTTTTTGTTATTTTCTACATCCTGTAAATTAAGTCCATGAAATAAATCTGTGTCAAATGTTGTTTCATCGACAATATCAAACAATTGAGGATACGTGAAATCCATATTATACTTGAAAAAGGAAAGGAATGGGGAGGATAAATGCATAATTATGAGGCCAAATGGATCAAATTTTATATACTGTCTAAAACGCATTCTTGGGATCACACATTTTTGCCCTTTTTTTTTTCATGATTTAATTGCAGATCATTTCCATATTCAATAGTTTAAATCTCCAACACAGACAATTTAGAATAAACACAACACATACACACCCAAAAAAAAAAAAATGCTGTATAAACCACATGTATGCCTATAAAAGCATTTATACAACATCTCATATTCTAAAAGATCTTCATATATTTCATATCAATCAAGCCGAAAAAAATATTAGAAGAATGCATACCTCGTTCAATAATAAATGCATCCATGTTTTTATTCTTTTTTCATATATATGATCATCTATATAATAATGAATCCCCTTTTTTTGTAGCTAATTATGGTAATTACTCAAATATAAAACGAATATTGTCTGCAAAGCCATTCCTTCAAGTAAACTATATAAAAGAATTTAAATAACAACCATTTGACAGGCTGCAATAGAAAAATCAATTGAACGAATTTCGAGATTTTTTATTCCGTGTAAAAATCAAATAAATGGCAATTTCAAGACATATTTAAACGATCAATACAGATCATTATTTAAACTTATTAAAAAAACGAATAACATAGAGGAATTATTGTCATTGTTTTGGCGCGTAAATTTTATGCATACTTCTATCGAAAAAACCAACATTTTTCACAATAAAAATGATCGCCCCTTCTTATACTCCTCCCCCTTGATTCCCAAATCAAATCATCATGAGCTCATCTCAGATTGATTATAAACAGTTACAAGATCAATTTGTATATCTACTGATCGATATAATAGCATTTTTATTCGCTCTCGCTATCACTGCTGCTACTGATATCGCCGTAAGCCGATAATAATGATAATGGATTCCCATCAGTTTTTTGCTTTTTCTCTGCAGGTTTTTCGTTCTCCTCTTCTTGCCTATCATCATCTGTACTGTTGCGCTTCTTCTTGATGAATAATGCTCCCTTCAATGAGTTCCTTTTATTGTTAGATGTTGGTTTTGTCGTAGGTTTTGCTTTTGTTGATGTAGTAGCGATAGACGCCGTTGTATCCAAGATAGGAATTTGAGTAGCAGGATTAGATCTTGCACTTTCAACAGCTTGTCTATATTCCTCCAATTCCAATGTCTCTTTAATCCTTCTTTGGTATTCAATTTTCTCTTTTTCATCTGATAAAGTTCTAAAATACTCTGCTTCTTCTTCATCTACACGTTTGATTTGATTAGATAAACGCGATTCTTCGGCAAATTTCTCTTCTTTCATTGTCTTTTGTTCTTGAAGACGTTCATATAATGTACGTGGATCATATGCCTCTTGAACTACAACTAAATTTATGCAAAAACAAATCAAATTCAATTGAGTCAAATGCTTACCATTTTGATTTATTGTTTTCTCTTTTTTAAACCTTCTTTTTCATTGTTATCTGATTCCAATTGTTGCTCTTTATCATCTTCTACTACAGCACGAGTTACAAAGGAGCTTTTAATATTGAATGACATCTTGTCAAGGTAATTTGCCAAAAGTAAATCTTCCTCAATACCTTCCTATTCATCCTGTTCAACTAGGATAAGCAGTCCGTGTATAGGGTGACGTATAAGTAAATATAGACATGTTTATCGCTTTAAATGATGAGGTGCATTCCCATTTACATAAAAATTTTCTTTCCTTTCATCTTTCGTAAAGAACTAATCGTGTAAATTACCTCTTGAACATGGCAAACAAGCAGTTACCAGAAGATTTAGAAAGTTTTGTAAGCAATGAAGTCGCTTCTCTGTAAGTAAAACATTGGCTGATTTGGAACTCAAGAATTTACGTGTTTTTATATTAACTCAAATGTCATAGTTGTGATGCTGACCCCGTTGTATTAGCGCAATACATTATTGCTCTCATCGGTAATGAAGAACGCAATGATGCTTTAAAATCTAGCCTTGAAAGCAAACTGAACGAGTTTTTTGATGATCGTAAGTTTTTTTTTTTGCTGAATGTTCTGAAAATGACATTTTAACAATACGTCTTTTTTTTTTTTTTTTTTTTTTTTCTTTTCTTTTCTTTGCTAACCTTTCAACAATTTAGAAACTATTCCTTTTATTGATCGTTTATTTGCCAAAATTAATGGAAGCAATGCTACCCACGAATCTACTGCTGCTACTGCTGCTTCTTCATCCAACACTAACAAAGAGCGCTTCAATGATTTTTCAGATGATGAAGATGATGGTGATCGCAACTTTAAGCACAGACGCCAAAGATCTAACTCACCCGAGGAACAACAACCATCTCGCTCCTACAATAAACGTCGTTATGAAGACGATAACGGCAACACAAGTAACTCCAAGTATCAACGTTATGATGATAGAAGATCTAACCCTAACCCAAATATGTCTGGAGGCTACAATGCACCAATGTATGAACATGGTGGTAACAGAGGAGGCAGAGGAGGTAGTAGAGGAGGTATGCGTGGCGGTCGCGGTGGATCAGGCATGAATCGTGGACAAAATAAACCCCAATGCAGAGATTACAATGAAAAGGGATTCTGTATGAGAGGTGACATGTGTCCCTTTGACCATGGTATGGATAGAATTATTGTAGACGAAAGTGCTAATGGCCCACCATTCCCTGGTGGACCTTTCCCTAATAATGGCATACCTCCTATGAGCCGTGGTGGACCTGGACAACCTCCTTTCTTTGGGATGCCCGGTGTTCCTGATGCTTACGATCCCGAGAGATCAGGACTTATGCCTAATGCGGATATGGGTGGATTTGGCGGTATGATGCCTCCCAATGGTGGCGATATGATGAATATGAGCGGTATGATGCGTGGTGGCGGTATGCGTGGACGTGGACGTGGTCGCGGTCGTGGTGGAAATCATGGAAATTATCAACGCCATCAACATCAAAACATGAGCCCTTTAAATACTACTTTAAATGTTGAAAAGATTCCTGTAGAATTCTGTCAAATCTCTACCGTCAATGACTTTTTTGCTAAATTCGGTACCATTACAAACATTAGTGTTCAACCTCATGCCCAAAAAGCTATTATTCAATACAGTACTCGTGCTGAAGCCGAGTCTGCTTACAATTCCCCTGATGCTATTTTTGATAACCGTTTTGTTAAAGTTTACTGGTCTAAAGAAGATCCTAATGCCCCCGTCAGTTCTGATAAACCAGCTAATCCTACCGGAGGCCCTGGTAATAACGCTTCTCATCCAGCTCATCTTGCTCCCAAGGTCAATGAACCTGATCCGGAATTAGTTGCTGCTCGCGCTGCAGAAATTGCACAAGCTAGAGAAGAGAAACAAAAGAAACATCAAGAGCAAATGAAGCACATTTTGGAAATTCAAAAGAAAAGAGAAACTCAATTGCAACAACAAATTGATGAACAAAAGAGATTATTAGCTCAACTTACTAACAGTGCTGGCATGACTCAAACTGAAAAGGCTGAACTTCTAAAGGCCCTCAAGAATATTCAAAGTGATATTGATACCTCAAAGAATGCTGCTGCTAATGAAGCTGCTCAAGCTAAGGCTGCTGTTGCATCTTCTTCTTCTTCTTCTTCTGTTGCTGCCACTGAACAAACTGCAAACACTGAAGTGAAAGAAGGAGCTGAAACCACTGAAGATCTTAAAAAGAAACTTGCCCGTCTAGAAGCAGAGGTAAATATATAAATTATGACATTGAAATCATACTGATCTTTATATGTTTCATTAGGCTGCTAATCTTGGTATTCATGGATCTGGTTTCCGTGGAGGAAGAGGTGGATATTATGGTAGAGGACGTGGTAGTTGGCCTCGTGCTCGTGGTGGTGGAATGACCGCTAGAACCATGAGTTTGGATAATAGACCTACCAAGATTTCTGTCAAAGATATCCCTGAATCAACCAATGATTCTGAGTTGCGCCAACATTTCCAGGTACCTATTTTCAAATGATTTCTTATAGTACTTTACTAACATGTATTTAATAGCAATATGGTAATGTTACTTTCTTTGAGCAGAAAGACTCTGAAGCTCTTATTCAATACGCTCAACGATTTGAAGCTGAAAAGGCAATGGCAGTAGGAGCAAACTACCCCAAAGGATCGCTTCAATTAGACTGGTTCAACCAAACAACAGAAGGATAAATATATAGATAAAAATTGGATTCTTCTTCTATGTACATAACATATACAATCTGCAAACACACAAACACTCTCTCTCTCACAAAAGGATATCTCTTTAATATTATTTTATACACATTGCTTCTCTATTTTTTTTTTTTTATCTCAAAATCGAATTTGTATCATTTAATTTTTCTTTATACATAGCTTTTGCCCCCTTTTTTTTTGGATTTCTTTCTTTCTTTCTTTTTTTTTCTTTCTTTTTTTCTTTTTTTTTTTTTTGTATGGTTGATGAAATAAAATGTTTATTTTTAAGCTGCATATTCGAGTATTTCTTTTGGTTTGATAAAAGCTAACCAATCTGAAGTTGTGTTAGGTAATAAACCCATTGCATTCACCTTGTAAACACCCAAAAGAATGGTAACGATGTGTAAACCAATAAATGCTAATTTTGGCATCATCAAATCTACCTTGGGTTGTGATTTTCCTGGTGTTGTTGATGTTGTATCTGATTCAAAACGACTGAAAGCTATATTTCATACAATTTGTAAATTAACGTTTCGTTTTTCTTTGTGGTAAACTGAGTTCTTACTTTGTTGAGTTGTCATGATTGCTTTGACGGGATTAAAGAAAAGCATAGCAGTAACCATTACTGTAAAGATTTGAAGACTAGTACCTGACATATAGATCATAATAGCGTTCATAGGTATACTTTTAGCAGGACCCATAGCGACATCCCAAGCTCTCTGTTATAGTTTTCTAATAAATAAATTTACTTTTATAATTGATAAAAGCACCAAACAAACCTTCATTTTGATAGCTACTTGATTATTATCTTGATTACCTTGACGACTTAATTTCTAAAGTTTTATATCAATATTTGATCTATTTGTGTATATCCATTAATTCAAACCTCATTCTTTGTGTATTTTTGTAAGGTTGAAGGTTCGTAACCAACAGGGTTGGGAACTTTAGAGCTTTTATTATAATAAGAACATTACTAAATCATGTTTAATGATCATAATATAAGCTCTTACCTGTTAGCTGCATTGAGAGACGCGTAGTCTACGGACCAGTTGGACATGTCTATAATAATAAAAAGAAGTGGGTTGTAAACCACAAAGATGAAATTATTGAACTCTTTTATATTCAAGCCTTTTTTCAGAAATTGCCACTCAGTGGTGATTGAGAAACCATTGGCCCACCTTTTTGAATACGTTGTCATATTTTAACAATTATTGGAAGTACTTTTTAATGGAAAATATTAGAGATATCTAAAACACTATTGAATATATTGTGTGAGATCTCATCTTGATTAATTTATGTGCTTGAATAAACTCTACAAACTTCAATAATTCATAGAAAATATTGTTGTTTGAATCGGGACAGATATTTCAAAATTGGCCTATTTTCAGTAGCATGTTCAGAATATTATTTTATTATAAAACTACAAAAAAAAAAATACAAGTGTGCTTTAAAGATATTAAAAAACAATGTAAAAAAAATATTTGTTAAATATCATGCACTATAAGTTTGCATAAATCCTCTAAAAAATCCAGTTTTAGTATTCTGCCACTAAAAAATTGAATTTTCAGAGCTATATCTCAATAAAAAATCTGTTCACAGCACTACTTTATCAAACTTACTTGTTTCAAGATGCCTTTAAACAAATTTGAGTATCAAGAGATAATTTTTTTGTTTTTTTTTCGATACTATATCGCAAATATTAGAATAATGGTATATTTGAGCAGTGCATATTTTATATTCATCTTATTGGCCTCATTGAGATTTATTTGTAGAGCTTTTTTTCTCCCAAAAACCTTTATTTTTGATGGAGAAAATGAAAAAAAATGTGAGTGAAAATGAATGATCCATTCCATCGCTTTTTTCATGAGCAATCACACGCCCTTTTTCTAAAAAAAATCAAAGAAAAGTACGAAAACTTTAATATCTCCACGAAAAATGCAGCTACAATTATCAACAGTACCTTATTCGATAGATAATTTTATTTTCTATAATTATTATTAGTTAATTTTTAATTTTTGTTTTAAAAAGTACGACTTTCCGTCAAAAAACCTCTAAAATTATATGTCAACATTAAGAAAAATTATATAAGAAAAAATATTCTAAAACTTATATCATTAAATGCAGAATTAAAGGCTTAACATAAAACATTTAGTGTGTTAGCCCAACTTATTATTCTTTTTGTTGAGTAATTAAGCAATTTCATTTTTTGGATCATTTCTAAGACGATTTGCAATTTTGCGTTTTAAACTCCATTAGCTTAGCTTTTTCATTAAAATTGGTTGAAATTACACATTTATTCTCTTTATAAATATTTTTGAACAAAAAAATAAGCAAACTTCGATTTGCGAAATGCTTCTAGTACTTTTATATTTTGCTTTTTACTTTCAAACAGCTCCAAAAAATCCTTGCAGGGCGAAAATCTAGGTATTTTTGACGAAATGTCAACGAATTGATCCGAGAAATGTGCATTAACTCGTAAAATTTAGCTGGATAACATTATTGTTTTCATCGTAACGAGCATATATATCATAATAGATTCACTTAATCTCTCAGCGCCGTGCATATCAAATGCATTTACCGTCAGTTTTTGTATAGGTTTCGTATATTACTTTTCTACAAATTGATTCAATAAAACTATAAATTTGTATAGATGATTTTCTCTTATATTGTAATAAAAACACATAGTCTTATTTTACAATCAAATCTAATTAGATGCGATAATTTATATACAAAGGAGAATCATGTAACGATAGCGCACGCCAAACAAAGAGGAGGAAAAAGAACGATAATCCCTTTGGTATTGAGAGCTCTATAGATTATTCTTATTATTGTATGCCACCTATTGAAATATTGCATCGTACTACCAGTAAGAAAGCTTTAAAGCTAAATTGGGTGGTTATTTTGCTCATATAATATGTTTGAAGCCTTAAAACAATAGAAACCATTCAAGTATTATACAATGTTTGTATTAAAATTATAATCATTATTTATTAAAATTGTATGTATGTATGTATGTATGTATGTAAAATTATATCAATGAAAATGTTAAATGTATTATTTAACCAAATCTTGCAATCCAAGTAGATTAATCGTAGAAACCTTGAGCAAAAGCAAGACCTACGACGGCCAAACCAAGACCATAGAAAGTCAAGGAATAAACCAAACGAAGATAACGATGTTCATAAGAAGCCTCGACAATAAAGTAAACTACAGCAAAAGCAACAAAGATCCAAGCAATGACCATAACAGCACGAGTAGAAGCACGAGCAAATGTATTCACAGTCAAGACAGAAAGCAACATGAGGACAAGATCACGAAGCATATCATGAGCACGGTTAAGACGATTAAAGACATTGACGGACCAAGCGGGAGCAGCAAGGGGTTGTGTATTCTTGTGATGGTTGGCATTTGCAATACCACCAGTTTCAGGATCAGTGGCAATGCGGTTAGGATCATTGTTCAAATTGGAACCATCATTAGCAGCGGCAATTTGGGCACTGGATTGAATTGTGTTAACGTGAGTAGATCCAGAATCACCACCAAAGGCGTTACGAATGAACCAAGCTAAACCCCAGAATACCCAGAGTGTCATAAAGGCAATCCAAGTGACACGAACATGCCAATCGACGAGGTAGGTTTGGATAGAAGGCAAAATATCTTGAACAACTTTAGGGTCCATAGTGAATGAAGAATTGATGTAAAGTGAGTTTTATGCTCATTTTTTGTTCTGGTTTTTATAAATTTTGTAAACCCATACCATTAAGAGAAGTTTTAGATATTACAAAACATCCCAGAACAAAATCATGTGTGTCAAAGACATGAACTAGGTTTTTGATCCATTTATTATAAATTGATTTTGATGGATCAGATCTACTATACATTTCGATCTACATACAACGAATAAACATTGATCTACTATTTATTTGTTTATACCATTATCCAACAAACAGTTGAATTATTTACATTTCTTTAGCATTAAATGTCTCATAACGTAATAATGAACCCTTGTTTATCATATCTTGATTTGATTTGATTTGATTTGATGTATATACACAAGATACAGTTACATTATTACGTGTGAAACAACTACGACGTTACCCGGTCAATTATTCTCAATTTCACTTTCTGTATATGTAATCAAGACATCGTCACCACGCATAGCTTTCAATACAATCAAAGCACCTTGTTTGGAACAAACTTGATTGTGTTCAGAACAAAATGACAAATGAACACCTATATTCATAAAACTAAATTAGTTGTTTGATAAGATTGAATTAAAAATCAACTCACATGAGGGACATCCCGTATCGCAAGTGCAAGATTCAATTTGACCAATGCAAGTATTCACTAAATTATCAAAAAACTTGTAAGCTTGTCTAACAACACCGCTTGGCTGTGTTTCATATAGTGCAATTCTTGCTGGTCTTTGTCTTGATGCATTAGGATTCTTACATTCTGTTCGTAAATCAACAATTGCAGAATAAGTGAATCGAGGTAATAATGAAATAAAGCAATGTGCTTTGTGATTATAATAATGTGGTCAGTTATTGAAAATGTCCAATTATACAAGCATACAACTTACACGCTGCATGAATGGCTGCCATCGGATCAATGTTCAAAATTTCTAATTGTTTCAATGCTGGACCTGGAGCATCTGCCCATACGCCAGTTGATTCAATAATGATGGGATCCATATATACGTCATGTGCGTCAATAATTCGTTTTCTTTTATCGATTCTATAATAGCCAAACACAACGGTCGATATTTTTACTTTGCCAAATGATACCGTATTTCTTGTATCCAAGATATTTTTAATGCTATCTGTACTCTGAGCATCCACATTTGTATAATCTCTTTGACTTGTTGACCAATCAACTCGAACTAAATGAACTTTACTGTATTTCTTATCAATATTACACTCTTCAACAAGATATGTTCTTCCTTGGTGAATAAATATAGCACCTTCGTATATTTCAAAACCAACCCTATGAACTTCAATTTCTTCTAATACAACATTCCTACCATCAGTTACATCTACAACTGCAAATAAATCTTGGTTGATGTTTCGAATATTAACAAATTGGGATGGATAAGGTCTAAACTTTGGGTCTGGTCTGTATAGCTATGTTTCTGTGTGAGTGAATATTTGCATATCTTTGAATCAAATATTCCCTTACGTTGTTATCAATTGACGTTAAATGCTCTTGACAAACATTGGGTAAGCTATCGCCAAAATAAACTTGATCTTGAATAGCATTAATAGGCTCTTCTTCTGCAGCACATTGAACATGGCTTTCAATAACAATTGAATTTTCAAAATTGATTGAAAGTGTATCGGGAAATTTGATGAATAATTCTTCAGGATGACGCTATGTATATTAGGTAGATTAGTTTAAATACAAATGATTCGTGCTATCATATTCCCACATACAGCGTAATGTTGATCTAATGGATTACCATCACAGACTACAAGAGAAAGAGAATCTGCATTTCTTCTACCAGATCTACCAGATTGCTGCCACAATGCTGAAATAGACCATGGTACACCCACCATAAGCACAGCATCTAAAGATCCAATATCGACACCTAGTTCCAATGCATTCGTTGCAATAATGCCCAGTAACTCGCCGTTAAACATTTGACTTTCAATCTTTCTTCTATTCTCTGCTGTATATCCTCCTCGATAACTCATAACCTTGTTCATGATGTCTTTTCTTTGCTTTCTCTGTAAATTCTCTCTCACCTGTTTCATCAATAATTCGCAACTTTTCCGCACTTTACAGAATGCAATAGTACGAATATTGTTTTCTAATAAATATTCCAATATATTAGCTGCTTCTGCAATTGCTCCTTTACGTTCAGATAATTTGTCCAGTGGATTGTTCAATGATGGGTTCCATATAATGAATTCTTTTTTACCATGTGGAGCACCATCAACGTTGATTAATTTGACATTATCAATGCCAAATACAGCTTTCATATGCTATAATGATTTAAGTACTTTATCCAAATGCATTAATTGGAAACATACCGTATCTGGATTTGCGATAGTAGCACTACATGATATGAATTGAACATGATTATTTCCTGCTATATCGCATAACCTTCTTAACCTTCGCATAATCAAAGCAACATGAGTACCAAACAGGCCATTGTATACATGAAGTTCTATATTTGGAATGTAAATATTCAATGTAATACACCAATTGTGTTGTTTACCATCAACTACTACATATTTCAATTTGGCTAGAAAATGATTCCATAATTTGGCATTTGGTAATATTGCATGATGCAACATGTCAGGGTTCGTAAATATGACACTTGCGTTCTTTCTAATATAAGATCTTTGGTCATTTGGAGTATCTCCATCAAATGTCGATATCTATAGAATGATTTAGTAGAAATTACTATGAGATGAAATGAACAAATGTACCATGACATCTTCTAAAGTCGGTATTTGCTGTATAAGATCTTTTAATGCACGCATTTGATCTTGTGCTAATGCTTTAGTAGGAAATATATACATTGCTTTACTTGATTTGTCTTTTAATAAATTTTCTAATACAGGTATTTGATAGATTAAAGATTTCCCACTAGCTGTGGATGTAGATACAATCACATGATGTCCTTCACAGAGACCTTTAATAGCTTCTGTTTGATGAACATATAATCGATGAATACCCTTTTCTTCTAATGCTGTTTTGATTGGTTTTGACAATTCAATATCATCGTATTCTGGTTGTTTGATATCAAACGTTCTCATATTGGCTTCATTTTCTAATTGATCTCCGTAAAAATAAAGGGATTTCAGTCCCTGTATCAGTTCTGGTATGGTTTTTGGTTGTGATGAATGTGTCATTAAACCGATATCAATTTCTTCAAATGGATCTTCTTCACCCAAGTAAGGAATTGGAATGTATTTCTCTCGTTCATACAGTAAATGCTGATCTACATCTAGTTTCTGTTGTGGATTACATTAAAACTCAACCCTAATCATGCGCAGTAGATTGTACACAAATAATACCTTTTCATCACAATGCTTTATGAACTTGTTTAATGCTTTAACAAAGACTTGATTCTGTTGTTCAATCAGCTTTTTTACTGCATCTGGTTTTACTGGTTTTGGCATATTATCATCTTTATTATTTTTACTACTAAATCCACGAAACCAATCGTCACCTCGATTTCCAATCGCTTGAGCATGCTTTTGCTTTGTTAATTTCTTACTGATTGCTCTACCAAATTCAATTTCTAATATCTCGTTTGAAACATAATTGAATTTAACAAAATTTGGTACGATTACGTTTATCGAAGCCAAATCTTCAACTGTCAAGTTTGAAACTGCTTTTTGTAAACCTTGTAATGTGATTGACGTTGTTAATCTAGCATCACAAAATGCACAAAATATATTTAGTCTTTCAAATTTATTCTGTAATTCCTGTAAACAGGAAGATTTTATCCTTTTTGAAGAACCAGATGCTTCTTCATTACTTTTAGATCTTTTCGGCATAGTATGAAAAAAGAGCAACGTAAATTTTCTTGGATGGACAAAATGTCCAAATTAGAAACGTTGTTCATCTTGTTGATTGGACAAGTTGTATGTATCCTGTTTTAAGGGGGGGATTTGGGAGAGGTCGTCTCAGATGATCAACTGACACTAAACTATACCTGGATTACTCATATCTATCATTGCAAAATAACAAGTAAATTCATTTAAATAATGAATTTATTACCACTTATTAAATTATTGCTA
Source organism: Mucor racemosus (assembly GCA_027405735.1). Lineage (NCBI taxonomy): Eukaryota > Fungi > Mucoromycota > Mucoromycetes > Mucorales > Mucoraceae > Mucor > Mucor racemosus. The sequence continues at coordinate 654,897 of JAPEHQ010000022.1, forward strand.
TCGACAAGAAAGGATCATTTTGCAAGTACAAGAAAAAACGTGCTCTTCATAACAAATAAAAAGGAGGCGGTTTAGCATCTTACGGCATTTAAGAATGCACAAGAAACGTGGTTAGTATTACATGTACAACAGAACAAAATACAAAAATAGACCGACTTTGTAGGGATATATAAGAGAGATGGGATTTTTTATCTCTTTTCCCTCTTTCTTTTTTTTTTTTTTTTTTTTTTTTTTTTTCATTCACTTATCGCCTTATCACAAGTAATATGAACAGCTACAATCATCGTTTCTCTATCAAAACTGATCAAGATGATCAACAAACATTACAGTATTTATCCGCTGCTTGTATAGCCCAATGGGTCCAACAAAAACCAAGTGCAAAGGCAATCATGACTTTAGATGACGGTGATACCGTTAATTTACCTGTTTACGCTCTTAGACGCAGAAATGCTGTTGTTGCTCATTTACCAGATGCCCCTCTTATTACTGCTTAAAAGAAGTTCGAAAATCCTCATTTACTACTACTATCCCCTCACTTTATAGATTTCAAAAATTAGACATTGCTTTATATTATCCTTCATTTATTATTATCATATCATTATTCATAAATAAACTCTTGTATTTTTATCAACTTTAGAAACTTTCTACAATACCCATATCAACATTCTTCTTCTTTTTCTTTTTCTTTTTATGTTCATGTCCATCTTCGCCATCATGTTCATGCCCATGCTTTCTCTTCTTCTTCTGCTCAACATTGTTAAGGAAATGGAAATATTTTTCATCTAGTCATTTTCTTACCTTCTTTTTATGTTTTCTTTCTCCATGATCTGCATCTAATATATGAAAACTTGGTTAGTAACTATTTCTGGATATTATGTGTAATTGCTTACCATGTGTTTGTCCATATTGATCGCCTCCTCCAACATAAGTTGATATATATCCATTTCCTCCTCCATTATTTCCAGTATCATCTGTTCCCAATATTGAAGCATCAAACTAATTAAGAAATATTAAACTAAATGATGTTGAAACGCAATATATTCTCTCAAAACGTACGCCTGGCACTGGCCCTTCTTTTAATGAGAACGCGTCCTTTAACGTATCTGTATCTAAAGGTCGAATTTCGGGTCCATTTTCTACAGCTTGTGGATCCCTTAACAATCTCAATAAATAATCATCAGGTTCCATATCCATTTTACCTGTAAAACAAATAAAAATTGATAAACACTAATAGTTTATAAATTGTATTATCTCTCTCTCTCTTTTTTTTTTTTTTACCAGGCAAGTCTGAAATATATGGAAATAATGTAGGATCTAATCCAGCTGCTCGATCAGGCAGTGGATATGGTTTCACTACTTTATTATATATGGGTATAAGGTTAAAATATGTCAATAAATCTTGACTTCCTATTAGCGTTGGTGGTTTTTTGGTTTCGTTGGTCATTGTTTATTGTATGGAAACAAAGAAAAAGAAACTAAAACAATCCCTTCACTCTATTTTCTTTCTTACATGATTGGGGGTGTATTTAGAATTGAACAGTCTGTTGCAAAAAAAAACATATGAGAATGAGCTATCCTAGACAATGAAATCTACCTAGTATTACAATTAAGGTGTGGCCTGATCATGTAAAATAATGAGTTTGGCTATATCCCGGCAAATACAGCTATTTATGGATAATCAGAATATAACGTAAGAATAAGACTAGATGCAGATGATGTATATGTCCGGTTATGAATAACTGATAAACCAAATGCAGCAGATCATTGATCGTCAATCTTGGTTTAGAGTTTTTGTGATATTTAGTCATAATACCCTTTTTGAAATTGAATTGAGGATTGTGTTCCAGAGTACATCATGTAGAATGCAGATACGCAATTGATTTTTAACTATAGTACAAAAGTTGCACTAACTTACAAGCATCCAAACCATATATTTCAACTTTTTTTATAAACTAGCATTATGATAAAAAACCAAACAAAAAACATTGTTATTTACTCGAGTTGCCATAACAGATTGATAACAAAGAAATTTTATTCATACGATAAAGTTGATAATCAATCTTTTAAAGATATAAAATGATGAAAATCACTGAATGTAACAAGGAAATTTTAGTGCAGCAATCCTAAATACTAATGGTATTTGAAGCTATTAACTAATTGCATTAAACTTATGAATTGTCTGCTAAAGTATATGTGCAAAATTTTGGCATTTTTACTATAAAATAATGCGTAATTTATGAAACAACCAAAGTTATTTGCATAAAAGTTGCTATGAAATAAACAAATTCAATTTTGAATATTAAACTTATGGAAACAGTTACTGGTCAGTATTAAATTGTATCATCCAGATGTTATTGCTTCATTGGAATAATCTACTATTAACCTTATTCAATTATTGGGTTGATTTAGTATCTATTATCTATTATCTAAATCCTTTACTTTTATTGGGTTTATATTGTTTGTATGCTTTCTGATAATTCGATAAAATCAGTTTTTTTGGGTCGATATTAATAAAATAATGGGGTAAAAAAGTTTATTTGAAATTGGGGGGGGGGATAATCAAGATATTTACCAAAGATACAGCAAGCTTAAAAATTAAATAATTATAGATTATTTTATTTCAATATGAAAATAATATTGTGAGAAAATGTTTATTACCTTACTACCTTACGCAGATAGCATTTATATAGTTTGGCTCATACAAATTATTTACCCTCTGAGTATTTTTTGAGGAAATTAAACCAACATTCAGGGCTCCGTGTTAGTTTCTAACGTTGTGAAAAATAATTTGTTAATAAATATGTATCGTAATTATTATAGGACTTTATGAACAAAAGATTTTCACGAATGAGATGAAGACAACCTAATAAAATGGTATAAGGATTATAGTCAAAAGTAGAACTACTACTATTATACTTACTTTTTTCAGCTCAAAACTAGTTTTAAAAAAGGGTGTTTTTTCATTACTAATTGAATATGTGACCCATATTTTTGCCAATGGTCACTCTTCCAAAAAAAAACCCGAACAATCTCCGGATGCGGCCATCTAATAATATTTACAAGCTGTAATTTTTTAGAAAAAAATCACCGGACAGTCCGGACGCTGCTGTTAAAATATCTCGAGCAGCTTTGAGATGCAGGTATCGAAGTTTTATACAAAAATCAAGGTTCGACTGTATAATTAATTATTCAAAGGCTTATCTTATCTAAACTATAAAATAAAACATACAACATTATTAACCTTATAATGGATTTAACTTGGAAAGTATAAGATGGTTAATGCTCGCAGTCGAGCAGTGCCAGCATAAGCAAACGAGCGAGTCCTATGCTTGGGCTCGCTTGAATTGCGCTTTTCTCAGGGTATCACTTGCTTTGGCTTACTTGATTACATTTTTTTTAGTAATTTCCTGCTTAACGACGCTCGATGGAAACATTGAAAGCCTGTTTGTATGCTTGCTCGAAATGCTTCAAATTAAGATAGGCATGCTTTCTTGCTTGATTGATTGATTTAAAAGCAGAAAAGCATGTAACACAAGGCAAATTTATTCGATTTAAGTAATTTCAGCTTTAAAAGTGTCAGAATGCATAACATTTTGAACAAATATCAGGCTGAAAATATATAGTACAATTCTACGGCATGTATTGAAGTGCAAAGTCCTGAAATCGGATATTAAAGAATCCTAGCTTACAAAGTTTATCCAGCAACAATTAGCAAGAACAACGCTTCTTGGACCTCAATTATGACACCATATTATTTCATTCGAGCGGTTAATCAATCAAGTAGCTATCAAATCAACATCCAAACACACTTAGCGCAGCAGCATTGAAACAAGGCAACTCACAAACTCTGCAAGCATGGTTAAATTATGATTGATCCATTTCAATCAATAGATTACTATCAAACAGATCTAATGGTTCAATAGTACCTTAAATTACATCTCGGAATTTGAATGTCAAATCAATATAAAAGACGATACTCTTATATCTAAATAAACGATATTTTGCTTTTATTATGCAATTGAAAAAATGATTCATTAATCATTCCTTTTTAAGTATTATTTATCAAAAAACCTAAAAATATACGACATTCAGAGGCACGTAGACCATTAGCATTCCATAGGGAGATAGGGAGAGAGAAACAAATAAGGAGTGAACCAGGTTATTATTATACATAGGTGAGGATTCAACTGAAGAACTCATTATTGTTCCATTTCAGAACCATTAGAGTTTTCAGTGCGCTTACGAGCAGAGTTGAGCAAGAACTTAGCCTTCTTCGGTTCTTTTTCCTCAAAACGAGCCATAGCTTCAGATACAGCAACAGCCAATTCTTCGTCACAGATCCATCCTGCAGATACAAAGTATTTACCAACACCACTAACGTTGAGGGGGCGAAGGAAGGACAAAGTTTGCAGAGCACAAGTGTTGGTGAATTCGTACATTAACGACTCACGGTCATTAATATGGAGGGAATCATATTTGGGATCAGCAATATGTTGGGGATCCAAGGGATCAAAACCCTCAATAATTTCAGCTTCGCACTTCTTCATGAGATCAAGAAATTCCTCAACATACTGTGTATGGAGAAGAATACCAATAACGCCAGAGGCAGGGAAACAGATGTCTAGGACACGACCAGTATCAACACCAACCTTGCGGAAGGTGGATCGAATTTCAGAGCGTAAAATCTTACCAGAGCGACCAATATATACATATTGGTATCCTTGGGGACCTTTAGCAGTAGCCGATTTGAAGAGGCGACCAGCAGCAACTCGCTTTTTAGCAGAGCGGGCGGGATCAGGAAGGTGAGCACCAGATTTAGCAGCATTAGCATACTTTGCATTGGAGTCTTTGGGTTTTGTAGTAGCTTGTTTAGAGACTTCATTACCTCCTTCAAGCGGAGGGTTGGTGGTGTTCGTAGGGTGACTGGATAGTTGACCCTGTAATTTTTCAGTTACTAGGTCCTTGGTCAAAATATCCTTTTTCAAGGTGTTATTTTCGTTTTCTAACTTTTCCATACGTAACAAGAGGCTTTCATGTTGGTGTACCTTCTCCTGTACTGAGGTTAGTTGTTGTTGAAACTGCAAAAGCAACTGTGGCAACTGATGCATATCAAAATCTTGTAGATTTTCAAACATGGCGATGAAATATTATTCAATAAGGTGCAAATTTAAAGAATAAAATGGAGGTGTCCAACAAGGCTGAAACTTATAACTGCTATGGAAGGCGAGTATAATGGTATAGTTTGGAGTCGATTGGTGAACTAGTTGTCGAGATAAATGAGTTTTAATAAAAGATTGAGAAATTTCCTGTCGAAATGTCTTCAAAAGTTTAGAGAAACGGAAAGAGATGCCTTCTTGGCTCAGGCGAAAATTTAGAGTTTTATTAATGACAATGTCAAAGCAAAGTAAGAAATAACGGCTATATATTGCATGCGATCTTTTGATCATTGTTGCTAGCCAGGAGTAACGACATACAGACACAAATATATATAAAAAAAATAGCTTCAGATCAAAGTTTGATCTCGATTCAGGAACATAATGCATGAATCCAAAAAAGGAAAAAGGGTCTATGCTTTAAAAAGAAACTATAAAAAAGTGGAATGTATCGACAGGAAAAGAGAGTAAAGGAAATGAGAAGGAAGGGAGATCAAGAAGTTGTCGTGTAGGAAACTGTGCAATAGAGGATACCTCGACAGACCTACAGCAGCACAAACAAAATGAACTCGTACAACCGGTGATGATCACAAAAAAAGCTAGAAAAAAAGGGGATAATAAAAACATTTACACAGTAATGTGCAATGGGGTAAAGTGAATAAACAAAGACCAAAAGATGAAAGGGACAAGTAAGAGTGAGAGAAGTGATTTAACAAGTATATTGCAACAAAAGAAGCAATAGATTAAGAAACAATGAGTGAGAAGGTGAGAGCAAGAGTAATATGTTAATACAGAAACAAAGAAGGATCTCAAATGGCAGATAATTCTGTCATATGAGAGTCTGCAGTGGCAGTAGAAGAGATAACAGGGGATTTGGCATAGGCCAAAAGAGAAGCCGTTTCAGTATCATGATGTAGGAGGTAGCCAAGATAACGCAAGCGTTGTTTCTTGACTAAACGCTCTTGATCAGAGGATTTAGAGGGGGGACGAGCAGCAGAAGAGGAAGAACGAGCACTCAATTCTTCAGCTAAAATAGCGTCAAATTGTGCTTGGTTAATTCTATCATATGACAGAAAAGAGCGAGCGACAGAAATACGGACAGGACGACGTATAAAGGACAAAGAGCGTAAACAACGAAGGTTTTCGATTTCAATGGCCTTTTGGGCACGGAGAGCAGGAGAAAGAGAAGCAAATTTGGGATCTTTAAGATTGGTATGATCACAAGGATCAAACTCAATCAAGGGAGAGCTACCACGACCATTTTGGTGCATGGCACTGGTAAAGGTGAGAACATAGTCATTATGAACTAGAAAAGAGGCAACATTAGGTACAGGATATTGAATATCCAGTACACGAGAGTTATTCAAGCCGACAGCTTGAATAAGACGACGTAGTTCGGAGAGGCGGCGTCGAACAGAGGTTTTGAAATAAACAAATTGATATCCAGAGGGAATATCACTACTTTGGGGGCCAAACAAACGACCAATGGTAGCTGATGCTTTGGTTGTGGATGGCAATGGAGGTGAAGCAGGCTTTTTCTTGCGTTTTTTCCCAGCATTTGAAGCAACGGAAGCAAAAGATGATTGATTACCAGGAGTATTAGTTTTGGTAGCAGCAGTGGTGTTGGTTGTGTTAGTAGCAGTAGTAGTAGTAGCAGTAGTAGCAATAGTAGTAGTGGTGGCAGCAGGTAGGGTAATTGGAGTAGTATTATTGGTAGTAGTAGTGACGGTAGCAGCTGCAAGTTGCACTTCAAGGGCGTGACAAGCAGCTTGTGATTCTGCCAGGGCTGATTTTAATTGTGCAATTTCAGCATGGGCAGCCTCTAAACGACATAATCAATTTCTGGCTTCAATCATAAAAGTAGAAATATTGATATCGCCCTCCAGAGAGGCAGATGGGATAGTTGTAACACTAAAATCAATAGATGTAGCATCAATTTCAAGTGATTGTGGTGGGAGGTGTTGCTGGGAGGTAGGGGGGAGAGACATTTTTTTTGTTTTTAATTGTTGTGAGATATCTACAGCAAAAAAAGGTGGAGAGAGTGATGAACTTGGCCGTTTTTGACCTGGAAAAAGAGACTCAACAGAGGTGATCTTGTTTGGAATACTTTGATCGGAAGAAATGATGATAGAGTCAGTATTTATGGGGATTTCAAGAGTAATAGTGATTTTTTCAATACAGTTAAGGTTAAATATATAGAAAAAATTGTCTATTGGAAAGCAAGATCGCCTTCTTGGCTCAGTTGGCAGAGCGTCTGCCTAGTAAGCAGAAGGTCAACAGTTCGATTCTGTTAGCAGGCATTTTTTATGAAACTTTTGTTTACGTGAGACGTTTATATTTTCGTAAAATATTCACTTAATTTTTTGTTGCTCATATTGTCAGGTACACTGTCGTAGAAGTTTTAACTCTTTTGTTACACAGTAATAATAGTGTTACGAGCGGTAACTAGTGAAAGTGATAAAGTAATAAGAGAAAGTAGGATTGAAAGTAAATAAAATAGATATTTCCAGAGCAGTAATGTCTATTCAATGAGCACCAGGTTTATAGTTGTCCAACTAGTAAGTAAATGTTTTATATAAATGTATATAAAACGAAAGATGTAAATGTGGAAAAGGTACAATGAACTTCTAACGACAGTTCAAGGGATCTAGTATATAATGTAATGTAATATAAAAGGATAAAAGACAATTGAGCTCCTAACTAATAGAATAGCGAGCAATTTAGATATGATATAAAGTATGTAAGATATAAGACGATCTTTATTTGGTTGAAGTCTATAGCTTCCTTTTTATAATAATTGTATAATTTCTAATTGTTTCTAATAATTTCTATGTCTAGGTAGATAATATGTTCGAGATCAATCTTTAACTGATCTCCTTCCAATAATTGGGGCAAAATAAGAGTAATTGTGAGTCATGGCAAGATCAAATGGTTGTCGTATCTTGAATGCAGGGATTATATAATAAATTTATGGATTAAAGAGAGTCGAGTCTCCAGAAGTTTGATTAAAAAGGAATCTGTATGAATATATGGGTGTTGTTACAAAGCCTTCGTGCTTTGAATTTGTGTTTGATTTTACTTTTGACAGATTGTGACAGATTTGGAAAGATGAGTTCAAGGGTAACAAAAAAAAAGAGTTTATTCAAATAATAAATGTTCGATTTGTAACATATTCCCCCACTAGATGAAATGATCGACCCGATCATTCCTTAAACATTCTTCAAATGTTTGTGCGCGAAGGCAACAGCGTCCGATTTCTTTTTGAAGAATTGAGATATATATTTTTTTTTCTTCATTATGTATTCTTCAGGGTCAGATATTTGCTTTATGTGATTGAGGTCCTTGATTAGTTCAGGCAAAACTATTTGATTTAGATTTTTCTTTCTTATGTCTTCGTAGTAGGCGAGTCTACCTTTTGCGTGTAAAATTACAGCTATAGCTTCTTTTATCTGGTTACTAATTTTGTTTTGTTGTTGCTGCTGGCGTTTGGCCACACCTCGAATTTGGATGGGCGTTTGTTGTTTCACCTTTTTGTCTCTGACAACTTCTTCGTCCAAGTCGTCCAAGTCGTCCAAGTTTAAGTCGGATGGTTTTTCTTTCATGATTTGAGGAGCGAGTTGGAGGCAGGTAGTATTCTTGAGTGAAATGTATTTTATTTGTATAAAATAATTTTTTTTGGTGTTTATATATATATATATTTTTTTTTTTTTTTTTTTTTTTTTTTTTGAAGACCGGTCGAGATTTATCAATGTGCTTTGATGTTGAATTCTAGGTCCCAATTCACTGCTGGTTTTAAATGAGCTTTGAGTCGGTTCCCGTGTACTAAATGTAACTTGGGGTCATCTGGGTTGGAGATGTTCTTGATTATATAGGATCCTTTCTTATGTTTTTCATGGATACAAAAGATATCTTCGTACCATCGAATGTCTATTTTTGCACTCCAAGAGGTAGATATGTTATCTCGATAAAGTTTGACCGTGTCACCGATATTGAAAGAGGGTTTCCACTCCTTTTTAGGATGATACATTTTCTTCTCTAGGCGTTCTATTTGTAATTTCTGAGATTTTTGTATTTTCTTCAAAGCCAGTTCTCGTACATTATTTAAGTGAACTATTTGAACCGTGGTTCTGACAATTAATTGGAGTTCGAAGCTTGGATCTTTGACATCCAAAGGTCTCAAAGACATATCGAAGTGTGTCTCAGGTTCATATCCATATAGTAGAAAGAAGGGGGATAGTCCAGTTGTAGCTTGTTTTATTGAGCGGTAAGCAAATGCTGTAGCAGGGAGGTATTGGTCCCAATTTTTCTTTTCTTCTTTCGAACGCTTTTTCAGGCAAGAATCAAGTGTTCGATTAAATCTTTCGATTAATCCTTGACTTTGTGAATGATACGGAGAGATGGTTTTATGAATGATGCCGAAATTTCTGCACACTAAATTGACTAATTCAGAGATCATTGGTCGTCCATTGTCAGTGATAATTATTCTAACGCAACCATGGCGAGTAATTATTTCTTCATATATAAAAGCGGCTATTTCAGAGGCGGTTTGTTGCTTTAAAGCACGAACTTCAACATACTTAGTTAAGTAATCTATGGCTGCTATCACATATCGATGACCAGATTGAGATGGACTGACATGTTTAATATCCAATCCTATCTGAGCAAAAGGCTTAATAGGCACTGGAACAGGATATGCTTTCTCATTGATAAATTTTGGTCCATGTAGCTGACACTTAGGACACTCTTTATACATTTTATATATATCTTTATTTATATTTGGCCAATAATATTTTTGATATATTCTGTTTAAAGTATTTGCATAGGCAAAGTGTCCTCCGAGTGGATGAAAATGATATTGAAGAAAGGCTTCTTTTGCTTGTTCTTGGTTGAGTACCTTTTTTAGACAATGCATTTCAGTTGGTTGTAGCATGTATAAGGAATCTTTGTATATAGTATATTTGTGTATATTCTTTTCGATGTATTCTTTATCTTTTGAGCTAGTCTCCTCAGAGAAAGACGCAGATTTTAGGTAGTGTGTGATGTTATTAATTGTGTCTTGATTCATATTTGTTGTTTTAAAAGGGGGGTTTTGAGTTTGTTGTTTTTATGTTTTTTAAAATTATTTATTGTTTTTGGTTTATAAAAATTTTCTATATGTTTTTCCTTGTCTTTTATGCACTGGTTTTGAGTTATGTTTTTGAATTGTTGAATGGTTTTTGTTGAATGTTTTTGTGATTGTTTTTAGAGTTGATTTTTGTTACTTAAATTCAGCTTTTATTGTCTATTCAGATCTTTGGACAGTAGTTTATCGTCTTGTTTAATCTGGACCTTGATTAGCTTTTAGGGTCATTCCACTTTTTGGACCATTTATACAGAGTTTATAAAATATAGTGTCATACAGTACAGTGATTTGGACATTTCGTCTTTTACCGTCATAAGCTACTTAGTAGTTTGGACCTGCACATGAGTTTATCAAAATAAAGTCTTTCAGTAGCATGATATTGGACTATATGGGAGTTACAGTTTATCGTCGTAAAATCTTTGGACGTAGTTTTTGAGAGATGTTTATTGGTGTAGTGCCACGCCAAAATCCGAGGCACCCTTTTGAATTAGCAAGGTTTTGAGTCACTATGTAATCCTCATGTACGACTATGCAGAGTTTATGGTCAATTGACTAGTTGTCATTCAGCTTTTTGGACAACCAACGAGCAGAGTTTATGTAGTATAGATGTCTTCGGCTGTATTGGACATTTTAAACCAGAGTTTACCGTCTTGCAGGGATTGGACTGACATGTCTTGATTTAATAACCTAAACGACTTAGAAAATCGGCGGCTTCATTGACTTTGCCTTTTCTATATATAATTTTAAAGTTATATTCAGACAGAATTTCGATCCATCTTGCAAGAATTCCTGTAGGTTGTTTTGTTTTAAGTAACCCCGAGAGAGAGGAGTGATCAGAAATGATAGTGATCTGAAATTGTGATCCCAGAAGGTAAGGGCGATAAAGTTGTACAGACCATACAACAGCTAACAACTCTAATTTTGAGATTCCATAATTCTTTTCGCTATTTCTTAGCGATCTAGAAGAGAATATAATAGGATATTCGTGTCCCTCCTCGGTCCGCTGGGTGAGGATTGCCCCCAATCCTAAGATTGACGCATCACATATAACTTCAAAAGGTTTCGAAAAATCAGGTTTTCTTAAAATTGGGTAGCTTGTTAATTTCTCTTTTAATGTATAGAAGGCTTTTGTAGCTTCATCATTCCAAGGAATTTGTTTGATGGTTTGTAATTGTTCATGTAACGGTCTAGCAATACGAGCAAATCCATTAATAAATCGTCTGTAGTAAGAGGCTAAACCTAGGAAACTTCGTACTTGTTTTACAGTCGTAGGTAAAGCGAAATCCTTAACCTTTTCGATAGTGGCAGGGTTCGGTTTAATCGAGTTCCTGGTTACTATGTATCCAAGAAATAAAATTTCTTCTTTAAAGAAATGACATTTACCGGGATTCAAAACAATTCCATGTTGACTCATTCGAGTGAAAGTAGCTGCCAAGTCGATCAAATGTTGTCTTGGGTCCTTTGAATTACTATACGTAGTGACATCGTCCAAGTACAACACTATTATCCTATTGATAAGGCCATCAAAGCAACGTTGCATTATGTCCGCAAAGGCTCCTGGGCTGCTGGCAATTCCTTGTGCTAATTTCCTGAAGTAGAAAGCTCCGACGGAACACACTATAGTGGTGAGGGGTTTTGACTGTTCCGAAATATTTGCCTGAAAAAATCCTGATCTCAGATCGAAGCAACTCATCCAATGTGCTTCGCTAAGTTGATCCAGCAACTCGTCAATGTTTGTTAAAGGATAATTCATCGGTTCGCTTTGAGAATTTAAATATCGGAAATCTGCTACGATACGGTAAGTCCCGTCTTTCTTTCTTAACATGATTATCGGGGAGGCCCATTCGGAATACCCTGCTTTTTCGATAATTCCTAATCGTAGTAACTTGTCGATTTCTTTTTGTAAACTTTCTGTTTCTAATCGAGAAAGTCTGTACGGTTTTACTCTCTTAGGCACAGCGTTGGGCTTCAGTCGGATTACATGTTCGCCTACGTCAATGTTTCCTATTTTATCATTGTCCCAATCGAAAATATGATCAAATTGATGGATTAAACTCAAGAAAGCTATTTTTAAATCACTTGGTACATTAGAAATGTCAATTTTCTCTTTAATTTTATCTTCGTATTCTTCATGATTAAAATCTTCGTGTATTTCTTGACTACATAGTTCATTCGATAATTCTTCAATATTGAGATTCCCCATTTTATAGGCTTTAAATTCCTCTACATCGCTCATATATATAACTTCCAGATCAGCTATAACGTCGTCTGGTTCGAGTACTAGGGTCTTATCAGTGTCATTTACAAGTACCAGTTGCACTTTATCTTGACATTGAACAATGTATGAAGTAGAGTCAGTCCAGTTGTCATCTCCTTTATTGAAATGAGGGTTCGTAATATCACCTATGACATGATATTTCGGGTTTTTAGTCAATTTGTCTTGCTTTAACAGATGGCGCAAACTAATATTGTAGGTACGTTCTGATCTAGGAGTTATGTAAAAATAATTGTCTAGTACAGTTATATCGAAGTTGTCCGTTTCAGGGTTGATATTCAATCTTAATTGGCCAAATCTAGATTCGTCGTCGAACTCATTATATTCGTCCTCCAGCATCAATAACATTTCAGATTCTGAATCTGACGGCTCAATAGCTAAGTCATCGTCTTCGCTGTCATCGTCGTCTTCGTCGCCATTAATTTCCTCTTCATCCTCAGAAGAGTCATTTTGATCAGAAGTCTCAAGAATTAGATTTGGTGCAATGACATTGTTATAGGTATTTCCATCGAAAGTATATTTCAACTGAGAAGATTTAATACGCGGATTAGGATTAGATCTAGTGTATGAAAATGTATTCCTTGCTCTCAATCCTTTATAATCGACCTTAATAACTTTTTCTTCCAGATTAAGTTTCGCCTTTGCTCTTTTCATCCAATTGTTACCAACAATTAGATTTGCAGGGCATATAGGTAAGACTTCGATGGATCCCGGAATTATAATGTTACCCCCTAAATTTAGAGGTACATCATATACAATTCCTAAAGATGCTTGCTTGGTTCCGTTTCCTAGAGTAAAAACCGATGTCGATGGAGAATCTATAGATAAAGACAATTTATCTGCTAAATCTTTAGACATACAAGTCTTAGCGGAGCCAGTATCTAACATTGTTTTTACTTTAATCTCATTAATGTAGAAGTCAGTATAAATAGCCGTAGTGTCAATATCGTCATCTTCGAAGAAGTTCAAAGATAAATTTTGTCGAGGTTTTGCTGTAGATACTTTAATAGCTCTAATTAAATCCCTTTTCACCGTTGGTGCAACAATTAATAAATCTTTCATTTTAATATCAGCATTTTGATCCAAGATATGCCCGACGTTATATGAGATTCTTGATGATAACGGTTCAGAAGGTCTTTTAATAGATTTCGTGTTACTATCAGTAAGGGTTTGATGAGGGAGTTTCGGTGCAAAAGGTTGTGTTAATACCACAGGTTGGGGTTCGTCAAGGTGTTCAAAATTGACGATAGGTTTCTCGGTTTCCATAGGAGAATCCATTATATGTATATTTTTTTGTTGTTTTAATGTTGGTTTTGTTACTTTTTTTTGAGATTTATCTTTAGTGAGTATAGGAGCTTTGGACACTTCCGGTGGTCTAGAAATTCTGGCCGCATTAAGGTCTAGGGTCTCGAGAGTGTTCAAAGTGGGGTAAATGGATTTTTGTTGGTTTATAGGCAATTGACCATTAAGATTGTTTGTATCAACAATTGCCTCATTTAGTTTTTTGACACGTTGTTATCCTTTATATAATTATTACGCTTTGAATTATAGCCGGATTGAGGGAAACCTCGATTATCACCTTGACCTTGTCCACTTGTATTTGGATTAATATTGGAATTTTGTCTAATTTGATTGTCTTGAGGAGGTGGACCACCATCATTCATAGGACGAGCAGGGCCATAATTATTGTGTTGATAATTAAGCTGATCTCTGTTGTTATACCCTTGGTAACCATTATTGTTTTGATAGTAGTTTGATTGTTGAGGATATTTAGAGTTCATATTATAATCATTGTTTTTGTTATAGCGTGGTTGATACTTAGGACGAACATTGTAATTTTGTCCTTGATCTTGGTCAGGATAGTTATTAAACTCATCATTTTCATAATAATTTCTACGATTACTTCTATATGGCTTACGGGCATAAACTCTCTCATTATTCGTCTCCTGAATAATGTTCTTGATGAGAGACTTAAATTCGTTATCGGATAGGAGCGACTTCACAGTATTGTTACGTATGGCGTTCATGTCAATTTGACCGTTATCATCAGTGTGAGGTATCAATGAATGCAACTCTAATGCCTCCATCCTAGCAGTAATGCTAGCAATGGTCGGGGACATTGCATCCACATACGCCTCATTAGCTGATTTTGAGTTATTAACTTCAACGCCTTTCGCAATAACCGTGTTCTCACTTTTTACCCTTATGGGATTCAAGTTTTTACCGTTATTACCATTGAAATGACCTGTACGAGCATAATTAAAAGGATTGTCCACCAAAGAAATAGTTTTCAATGAATGAGCATTCCACCAAGCATTTGAATGTTTGATCCAGTCTTGAAAAGAGATAGCAGATTGTTCCTTACAAAAGATCTTGATGGAGTTAGCGAGACCTGCTCTGAAACGAGAGTAAATGAACTTTTCGTCGGTGATATTAGCCAAATCAGCAGCCTCGTATAATCGAGACAAAAATTCACTTGGAGATTCTTGTTGCACTTGATGCATTTCTTCAAACGCACTTTGATAACATTCAATAATTGATTCAGAGATAAAGTGTTCTTGAAGAGCAACAATAGCTTCTTGGTAAGCTATTTTAGAGAGGGTAATATTTCTTTCCTTCAACAAATTGTCGAAGAAAACAGCAGCGACCCGGCGAAGTTGAGCATGCAAAATTGCAACCTTACGAGAGTCTTGAGTGATACCATTCATAGCGAAAAACGATTCCAGTAAATGAAGGAAGTGGCGGAAATCTTCTCCTTCGAAACCATAAAATTCAACAATTTTAGGTTTACTTACGCTAGCCCAGCGGTTAGAATCTTGGTTGCTTGTGGCCAACACAGCGTTTTCGGTAGTAGAGATAGTGGACATGTTAGAGATACAGATGTCTTGATAGTTTCTTGATAAAATAGATTAGGATACCCTGTTAATGAGCACCACGTGTTACGAGCGGTAACTAGTGAAAGTGATAAAGTAATAAGAGAAAGTAGGATTGAAAGTAAATAAAATAGATATTTCCAGAGCAGTAATGTCTATTCAATGAGCACCAGGTTTATAGTTGTCCAACTAGTAAGTAAATGTTTTATATAAATGTATATAAAACGAAAGATGTAAATGTGGAAAAGGTACAATGAACTTCTAACGACAGTTCAAGGGATCTAGTATATAATGTAATGTAATATAAAAGGATAAAAGACAATTGAGCTCCTAACTAATAGAATAGCGAGCAATTTAGATATGATATAAAGTATGTAAGATATAAGACGATCTTTATTTGGTTGAAGTCTATAGCTTCCTTTTTATAATAATTGTATAATTTCTAATTGTTTCTAATAATTTCTATGTCTAGGTAGATAATATGTTCGAGATCAATCTTTAACTGATCTCCTTCCAATAATTGGGGCAAAATAAGAGTAATTGTGAGTCATGGCAAGATCAAATGGTTGTCGTATCTTGAATGCAGGGATTATATAATAAATTTATGGATTAAAGAGAGTCGAGTCTCCAGAAGTTTGATTAAAAAGGAATCTGTATGAATATATGGGTGTTGTTACAAAGCCTTCGTGCTTTGAATTTGTGTTTGATTTTACTTTTGACAGATTGTGACAGATTTGGAAAGATGAGTTCAAGGGTAACAAAAAAAAAGAGTTTATTCAAATAATAAATGTTCGATTTGTAACAATAGTATAAATATTAGATCTTAAATGTCAAACTTAATAAACATCGCCTTTTAACTTATAACTATATTTGTCTCATTACATTATTATTATCACGACAATTGGTAGCATCAGCTAAAAGATAATACATTTAGCTGTACATATTACTTTTGTAAAACAAAACTCTATTCCTTAATTGATGAACTATAATACGCAAGAACATCAAGAAAAATACAACTGGCTTCATTCTATTCAATACAATTTAAAACATCACATAAGTGTTGAACATCATTCACAATTTTTAAACTTTTGTAACAACCTTCCATCAAAAGTCATACAATTTACTAGTGCTACAAAAATCCAATACCTAATTAAAAGCAAACATTACTTCACATTTAACGAAAAAAAAAATAAAGCAACTAGCCGACAAAACATATATTGAATACCAAAAATACAAAATCATTAATATGGATTCCAACCCTGAATCCTTTACCAAAACTGAATTACTTGCAATTTTGCAATCTTTAATGCAAAACCAACAACAGCAAGCATCGGCACCAAGAAAACAGGTTATCAAGATTGCTGAACCTGCGAAATTCTCTGGTGAAAGAGATATTGCCTTCATTGATGCTTGGTTCCTCTCTATCGAAAGGTATTTAGAGCATTACCAGGTGGACCCTAGTAACTGGGTTACAACAACTGTTCATTACCTTGATGGTCGTGCCATCATATGGTGGAACAGGTTACACCGTATGAATGCATGTCCTACTAATTGGGATGAATTTAAACAAAACCTCAACAGGGAATTCAAACCTCTTTTTGCTAATCAGACTGCTCGTGATCGCTTTGCAGTTCTTCGTCAAGGCAATGCTTCCGTGCAAGAATATGTACACAAAATGCAAGATATCCTTTTGGAATCTACGGACATTGCAGAACCTGAAGCAATCGATCATTTTGTACGTAATCTCAAACCAGCTTTATATGCTAAAGTTCGTGGGTCTCGCCCGGTATCATTGGATGCTGCATTCAAAGCTGCATTTGATGAGGAAATATGTCTTCTTCCTCCTGGTGTCATGTCATCCGCTTCATCAGCGTCTTTATCCTCTTCTTTTTCTTCAACAATGGTAGATGATCCAATGGATTTATCCGTCTTGAAACACTCTCTTTTTTGTGAATGGTGTAAACGCAAGGGTCATAATATTGATGAATGTCGCACCAAAGCTTATGCTATTCAACAATTTGAAAAACAGCATTTGCAACAACAACAACAACAACAACATCCTCAACAAACCAAATTTCGTCCTCATTATAATAATAATAGACGATACAACAACAACTACAACAACAACAACTACAACAGCAACAACAACAACAACAACAACAACAACAACAACAACAACAACAACAACTGGAAACAGAAGAGATCTTATTATAATAATAACCGTAATGTTGACAGCGATCGTAATACTCAATTACTAAACATGTTATTGGATAAACTAACTATTGATCCTCCTACTGTTAATAAAAATGATGATCTTATTGATCTGTCTTCAAGTCGTGATGAAGACAATTTTTCCTCTTACTTTCCTGCATTCTCTTCTCAATCGTTAAACGTATTATCAGATGTCAAATTTGTAAATAATATCTCTAACAATATATCATCCAAACTGCCTTTATATGTTGCTATGGTTGGTGGTTCTCATTTCAAAGTGCTCATTGATAGTGGTGCAAGTGCAAATTATGTGCATCCTAAATTATTGCATTATGCTAAATCTACTACGGAAGTTAAAAATCAATCGGTGGAAACTGCTAATGGTCAACAAGCTAACATTGACAAAATTATCAACTTTGATATGTATCTAGGAGATGATTACACTTTTAAAGACAATGTCAATGCCTTTGTTTTTGAATCAAAATTTGATATTATCTTGGGAAATGCTTGGTTAAAGCATGTCAAGCCATCTCCAGACTGGTTCGCTGATACTTGGACTTTAACTCACCAAAATGGATATGATACAACTATATTACAACCATTGAAACATCAACAGGTATCTACTTTACATAATGAATCTGATTTAACTAACATTTCTTCTGATCTTCCTAAAGTATCATCTACACCTTTACCTCATCCGGAGGGAATCAACAATACTGTAAAGGATCCTTCATCGGATGATGTCCCTCAACATTCAACGTTTTTTGATATCAATGATTTAAATATTTTAGATACTCAAGACTCACTTCTACCTCCTAGTATTCCTACGGATGACTATCTCTTATCTTCAAATCAACTTGCTCGTCTTCTCAAGAAAAACCAAATCTCGGAATGCTTTGTAATCAATTTTGTTAGTAAAGATTCTGATAATACTTTAATCACACCTATTTATCCACCTACTTTATCTGGTAATCATGAACTAAACCATTTAGAACTTACTAACAATGATAGTGGGGAACAATGGAAATTGGAATTTGAAAAATTATTTCCTTATGCGTTTAAAGATCAGATTACTGAATTACCTCCTCATCGTAATACTCGTGATATCATTGTAACTAATCCTAGTGACGCAGCTCCTATTTCAGTTCCTCCTTATCGTATGTCACCTTTAGAATTGAAAGAATTGCGACGTCAGTTAAATGATTTAGAAAAGAAAGGTCTTATTGTACCTACCGCTTCACCATGGGGCGCTCCAATCTTATTTGTTCGAAAAGCCAATACCAAGGAACTTCGCATGGTGTGTGATTTTCGTGCGCTTAACCGTATCACTATTTCTCAAAAGATTCCTATTCCTCGAATCGATGAATGTCTTGATCTTCTTCATAATGCTACTCATTTTTCTCAAATTGACTTAACTGGGGCATTCAACCAAACTAGATTATCCGATGCGGACTCTCACCGGGCTACGATATCTCACCGATTTGGACAGCATAGATGGCTTGTAACCCCTTTCGGACTCCGAAATTCCGGGCCGTACTTTCAATCTCAGATGAATTTTGTACTCCGCGAGTGTACTGAATTTTCTGTATGTTACTTAGATGATATTTTAATATTTAGCAAAAGTGAACAGGAACATAAAGAACATGTCAAAACTGTATTAGCTAAACTTGATGAAGCAAAATTTGTCATTAACAAAAGAAAATCGCATTTTAATATCCAAGAATTAACATTTTTAGGTTTTGATATTACTAAACATGGCGTTCTACCTTCCAAGAAAAAGGTTGCTGCTGTGCAAAACTGGCCTGTTCCTACTAATGTTCAACAAGTTCGTCAATTTTGTGGTCTCGCTCAACATTACAAACGTTTTATTCCAAATTATGCAGGTATTGCTTCTTGTCTCACTGATTTAACATCTGGATCTGGATCAAAAACTCGACCTATCATTTGGACCCCCGAGTGTCAAAAGAGTTTTGATCTTCTGAAATCTTTATTATGCTCTGCTCCTGTGCTTATCACTCCAGATATGGATAAACCTTTCAAAATTGAATGTGACAGTAGTGATTTTGCTGTAGGTGCTGTATTACTTCAACAAGACAAAGATGAAAACTGGAGACCTTTAGCTTATGAATCCAAGAAACTATCTAAAACCGAACGCAATTATCCAGCTCAAGAAAGAGAATTACTAGCAATTTTAATCGCATTGCGTACATGGAGATGTTTTATTGATGGCAAAAACTATATTGTTACCACGGACCATAAACCTTTGATTCATTTACAAAAACAACAAAAAGTTACTCCTCGGTTGGTAAGATGGATATCAGAACTTGATCTATACAATCCTACTATTGAATACAAAAAAGGCTCTGAAAACATTATACCTGATTTATTATCTCGGCGTGATGGTCCTGATTGTACACCTGCTAACCACTCTTTACAGCCTAAATATTTATACAGTTTAACTAACAATACCACTTCCAAATCCAACAAAACACTAGATGCCACGGATGATCCAATTCAAAACTGGCCAAAATTTTATTTCCGTCCTGACAGTGAATGGCCTGAATCATTAAAACCTTTACTACTAAAACATCGGAAACAATTTCGTGTTATTGATGGCACTATTTACAAGATCCAATCTAATTCTAAATCCAACATCAATGCGGAAAAAGAATTGAAATACATTCCTTTTGGTAAGAGGGCAGATCTTGTCGATAATTTCCACAGTGGTTTTGGTCATACTGGTCAAGCAAATGTTTATCATTATATGAAGGATCGTGTTTGGTGGCCAAATATGCAGAATGATATAAACATATGGTTAAGTCGCTGTCCTCAATGTCAATTATCGAAACGATCTGAAAAATCAATACACCATGCTCCCATGAAACCTCTTGATATTCCTCCTCCGTTTGCTCGATGGCACCTTGATTTCATTGGTGAATTACCAACGACCAAAAATAACAACAAATGGATTTTAGTAGCAGTGGATTATGCCACTAACTGGCCGATCATCAAAGCTCTTCCGCGTGCAACGGGTGATGCTATTGTCAATTTTATCTATGAAGAAATAGTACAAAAATTTGGCAACCCTATTGAAATTTTCACAGATCGTGGTCAAAATTTTATGTCAAAAGTTCTTCAACAGTACATGGTAAAAATCAAATCGAAACATACGTTAACTAGTGCATTCCATCCGCGTAGCAACTCTAAATGTGAACGTGTCAATCAAATTATCAAATCCATGCTCAAGAAATATGTTAATGGTGATGTCCATAGTTGGGATGAATATTTGGATGCTGTCTCTTTTGCATGTAGAATCCGCCGTCATCGCACCACTGGACATAGCCCCTTTTTCTTAGTATATGGAGTTCATCCTCAAATTCCTGGAGATTTTCATCGTCCATTTATCCATGAAACCACGGAATTAGACCAAGAACTATTAACCGAAGATGCGTTGACTCGTATTCGACAACTTAGAGAAAAGAGATTCATTGCTGAGGAACGAATGAAATTACAAGGTAAAAAAGATAAAGAAAAGTGGGATGAAAAAGTAAAAAACGGAGAAGCTCAGGTATTTGATATTGGAAATTACGTACTGCTCAGGAATGAATCCAAAAAAGGTTTAGAATATAACTGGATGGGACCTTACATAGTTCAAAATCGCAACTTAGATTTCAACGTTTACAAAATTAAAGAAGTAGATGGAAAAGACTATAAATCATGGGTTCACACTGACCGACTTCAACTTGTAAAATTCAATGGTGACAACATTTTAAACAGTTGGTATATCCCTCGCATCGCTAGAGCATAATAAAAAAAAAAAAAAAAAAAAAAAAAATGCTCTTTCGATTGCTCAAACTTCATGTATCTCTTCAATTCGATCACGTTAGCAATTTTCAACCACTATTCACTTAACAAATACTGACATTTTTGACTCAAATTCGTCCATCGCTACTCTATTACTTCTCATCCTTACTTCATTTATTTTTTTTCCCACTGTAACTTCTTAGATTTTCAAAAATTAATTAATCAATTTTCTGGGAAGGGAATATTGTCGTAGAAGTTTTAACTCTTTTGTTACACAGTAATAATAGTATAAATATTAGATCTTAAATGTCAAACTTAATAAACATCGCCTTTTAACTTATAACTATATTTGTCTCATTACATTATTATTATCACGACAACACACAGACTTTATGTGTAACCTTTTTAATTAGTATAAAATATCAAAACATATAATAATAATAAAGATCATCTTTTATCTCATATATAATCTTTTGTATACATTTATTTGAATCTACTGTAAAACATATATCTCAGCACACGACAATATCAGTGTTACAATTGAGATAGTATTAAATGTTTTATATAAGTACGTAAGACGAAATTAGTAAAGTGTGCTGAACTAAGGTACTATTCCCCACATAAGAAATTAAAATGTGATCGTACATAAAACCATGCTCTAATATTCAAATAGAGATAACATGAATTTAACAGTAAATACAGAAAGTATTAGTAATCTAACATATAATAAAATAGACCCAATCATAAACAAAACAAATTGATTCATAAAATAAACTGAAGAAACACGTAGACCAAAGTAAGGATTGCTCTATGCGGATCATTAACAAATAGGTCAAAAACAGGCATTAAAAGACCGCCTTGATTATGTAAACCAAGAAGTTTAATATAAACGTTAAAATTGTTACGCCAGGAGATTATATCAATCTCAAAGCTAAAATATGTACTAAATCATTTAGTAAAAATAAAGGAAAACTGTTATAAAATGAAAGAGCACACTAAAACTAAAGAACTTTATTATTATAAGATCGAAACATCTTCGTTTATATTCACATTCTTTAATTATATGACCTGTTTAAATGAGTCTATTTATATATATACATATATCCAATCAAGTCTAGGTGACACACACTAGTTCCACATTCCTATATAAACGGAGCTTCATAACATAATACACAGCAATGTAGAACTTAACATATCAAACTGTGTCGTAATCTTAACCAAGGAATGCACCCAGATCTGTGGATGCAACAAAAATCACAAACAAACTAATTGTTTTACCAAAAAAAATAAGCATATAGATATTGCATGAAGACAATGGAATGATGCTTCTATCATTTAATAGTACCATGATGGTAGACGTATGAAATGCAGCATTGTCTGATTCGCATGTTAAACATCACGGTTTGCAAGATGTCCTTAAGTTGGTAATTCGGTTACTCCTAATTCTGATAGATCATTGACAGTTATGGTGCAATTCCCAGATATAACAAAATCACAACTAATATAAATAGAGTAGAAATTATAGACTTATTGTTGCACGCTATCCATTATTTGAATAAAGAAGGATTTAAACTGTATTTTTTTCAAAGCTTTTTTCATTTTACATTTTACTGCATAAAAAAATGTACAATGAAATATATAAAAAAATAGTTCAAGGGATCTTATAATATAGTAAATGTAAAGTAAAGAATATCGAAATGATAGACAAATAATTTATAATCAAAAATATAAGACATGAATGTTATTATTTATATTAATGTTAGTTTGTCCGTTAGAACATTCTTGACGTTAACAATGGTACTTGAATTTGATAACGAAATGTCTTTAATAACGTTTAATAAAAAGATTGTGTTTGTTGATTATGGTTGATACTTGATACGAGAAGTGGTTACATCCGTATATTTTCAGAAAATGTATTGATTTTTAATCACTGAGTAAAGATTTATAAAATATTAAACAAATGTTTAGATATTGATCCTGTCAAAATTTGGTCATATTGTATTTATAGTGATTGAGTCTTCTGTTTTTTGGTATCGGTTGTAAAATAAAATAGTGGAAAATTAAATCAATAATTTAAATTCTGGTAAATTTCGTGTACGATTTGTGTTATTTTTAAACCAGGATCTGGAAATGTCATAAAAATGAAGTTTCTCGGTAATATCTGCGTTAGCATTGATGTCAAGTCGGCTTTCTCCAGTCAAATTTACTAGTATAACTTGGGCTCGAAAGCATCCCTAATTTGAATAATTTGTAACAGCATTATACCAATAGTAATAAGCTTTACGATTAAAAGGTTTAGGGGTCCAAAAACTTTTTAAAATTTTTCGAAAAAAACCAGCCCTGAAACTTTAATATATAATAAAACATTGAAAAACAAGAAGATTTTGCTTCTTAGCAGCTTTTAAATGCAAGCTTATTAAAATCTCGAGATAATTGACATTTCAGATGGAGTTTCTAAGCGGGGGAAAGCAAGTGTTTCACTTTTGAAGCCTCTATACTCGCTGAGAAATCAACATGAATAAAAATATCTCTTTTGGCAAGATTCTATAGCATCTCAAATATAGCCCTACATTTTTCATTTCCTGATTATCTATTGAAATGGAGGCACGCTCCGATTTTGAATATCACTATATAAAATTGTATAATTAGATATGCACATGTAACTGAGCTTGAATCCAAAAAGTGTTCAAATGGAAAAAAAATCCAAAAAAATCCAAAAAAAACCTTGTATGTTTAATTGCTCACAAAAATGCATAGTAAGTTGAAGTGGCGTATTAAATGTTTTAGGTCTAGTTTTTAATTCTGAATCGACCTGTGTAAGTTTCAAAAATGTTTTTCTCATAAAATTTCTATTAAATTTAATATCAAATTTTAACGGTTTTTGATCAAAAAGTACCCTTCATTCAAATGCAACCCTAAAATATTTTATTTTCACATTATGCGCAACAAAATTATCTACAGAATAAGTATTTATACGTAGCTGTAGCCCTATTTTTCGTGGGGATATACATTTTTTTAATTTTTTTTTTGTAAAACCGAAAATTTTTCCTTGTATATCCTCGTCCAAAATGAATCCTTTTTTGTATCACCAAAAATCAATCATTCAATCTCAATTTTCTCGACCGAAAATTAATATTTTTTTACGAGATAAAATTCGTTGGATAGATGCTAATGAGTACTATCCTATGGTTCTAGCTTTGCATACCTGTCATCCCTTCATGGATCTCTATAACAGAAAAAGTGCTCTCACAAAATTTATAAAAAAATAAAAAAGTCTTTACAGCCATCCAAAACCTAGATATCCTGGTAGAGAATGAAAAATAATCTAGACTTTACTTAATAACCATCATTGCAATACCTTAGTATTTTCTCGACTTATTCTCATTTCAAATGCGCTTTCTCAATTTTAAGCTGGCCATTTCTGCATCATTTAAATTTATGAAACAATCACTATAGTAACCATCCTTGCTTTATTTAATAAATTTTGTAGCCGGGACAATGTTGAATAGAACGACTATTGGGATATTTGTTTTGTAATAACTGTTTAAATATACACAATGAATAACTAGAAAATAAAGTTAAAACTAGATATATTTATTGAGTATATTGTAGGTAAAAAGATAACGAATCCATCTCGAACGACATCAGGATTCAGGGTATTTATATGTTTTGGAAGCGTGGATATAGAGTCTACAATACAGAGTGTATGAAAGTATGATTTCATCTTCTTGAAGAACTAGTTGATTACAACATGATGATATAATAGGTTGGCCATAGCAAGTTTAGTAGGATACGACCAAGTTAAGTATATAGGATCTTCATGCTTGATTTACTTTAGATTGTGAATGTTGATACAAATGGAATAGTTGAATTCCATTTCCAGGAACGAGTTCATGATTGGCTCACTTCAGGATCTCAGGCTACACCATTTCATCATAGACTAAATGTAACATAACTAAATGAAATAAAATTGGCATACATCATTATCACCTCATACTCATCCTTCTATGCTAAGAATAATGTCTACATAATCCTTTGAGCACTTCTACTAGTAATACATGTACCCAGTATAGTCTATGTCCTAAACAATAACAAATTGATACAGAAATAAATAGATAATAGTCAAGGAAAGATATTCTAAGGATAAGGCCTAGGCTTCTTTTAAAACCCTAAAGATGTTGTACCAAGAAAAAAAAATACATTTGTTCTTTATCTTGTAGCCTTTTGTTGTAGGGTTGGCTGTCATCAACATGGGATACTGAACATGTTTAAATATGCAGCAAAAAAACGTATAAGTCTCCTAAGTTTATCAAAGATATCTTAAAAGTAAAGTAAAGGTTTATGGATTACTATAACCTTTGTGGTATATATTGTATTTGCTAATTTATATTAGTAATACAGTAATAAGATCTTAAATCAAGATCTTCATGGTTTAGTTCCTAGTTTGGAAGTACCAATGGGACAATGTGCCTTTTTATGTTTTTGTGATTTTAATATTTCTAGATATTTAGATGATATCTAAGGCCAACCTGATAAATAAACACTCTTGATATATGCAGTTTACTGCAGAATAGAAGAGTCCATGTAAAAGTGATTTTCATGTTGGTCTTTTCAAAGGAAAAGAAGATGTATTCAAAGATGAGGCGTGATAAAAAAAAGGGGGTTTAAAATGCGTTGATTGTAAATATGTGTGAAAATGCAAAAAAAGCGTAAACATTTTACAACAAGGAAAGCATATAGTCTTTATAGTTTTAATAATACCAAATCTTTATTAAAATAGTTTAAACGTAAAACAGTATTGACAAGAGAAAGTATACCAAAGAGATTTTGGATCTCTATAAATACAGGTATAACAATGATACACACTTACTTACATCGAGCGGACAAGATCTTGTAGTTCAACATTCGTCATAAGATGAATGTAATCTTTTCCATGACCAGAACAACAAAATATCATGTAATCCTAGTAAAAAAAAATGCCATAATATGCCCCAAACCCCTAAAACCTTCATAAAACATAAGTAAAAAACAAGTAAAAAACAAGTAAAAAACAAGTAAAAAACAAGTAAAAAACAAGTAAAAAACAAGTAAAAAACAAGTAAAAAACAAGTAAAAAACAAGTAAAAAACAAGTAAAAAACAAGTAAAAAACAAGTAAAAAACAAGTAAAAAACAAGTAAAAAACAAGTAAAAAACAAGTAAAAAACAAGTAAAAAACAAGTAAAAAACAAGTAAAAAACAAGTAAAAAACAAGTAAAAAACAAGTAAAAAACAAGTAAAAAACAAGTAAAAAACAAGTAAAAAACAAGTAAAAAACAAGTAAAAAACAAGTAAAAAACAAGTAAAAAACAAGTAAAAAACAAGTAAAAAACAAGTAAAAAAAGAAAAAAAGAAAACAAGAATAAGACAAAAGGCAGATTGCTTCTTTTTCCTCAAGTAATCGTAAATTTTCCCTCGGTAGACTGAGGAAAACAACAGCCACTGCTATGACTGTATAAAGCTAGAATATTGTATGACAATGGGTATATCCCAACTCCCTTAAATTAACAGAATACTTTCTTAAAGGATTTTTAAACAGTGTCTGATTCAAACATCACACATAAAAACTCTTTAGAAACCTACACAATACCTCACTGTAGTTTCCAGCATTTGTTTTATTTAAATATCCTTCGATTAGCGAGGGTAGTAACCACGGGATCTCCAAATGTGGCACTAATAAATCCTTTTGTATTTACTCAAATATGCTATATATGACATTTACAGTTTGATAATTGCTATAGATAAAGTGCTGTTTGGTCAATGTTTCGTGAATACAACAAGATCCTCTACTCTATTTCATAAACTGAACAAACAAATCTCATTTTTTCATCATCCTAGAAACTAGCACCAAGACGATTCAGACTTTTCAAAAGGCAATAAAAACAAAAAATTATGAATACTAATGATACAGTGCACATTTTATTCAAATATGAAATCAAATCTAATTGCTTTGGAGTAGCATGTTGATGTCGAGACATGGCACTTTTCCATTAGGAAGAGTACCAATAGGACAAGGTTTCCAATCATCGTATAATTTCCAAGCAGAATCAATTTCATTTTCATCATCAATGTCCATTTTATCTTCTTCACTTTCATGGTTGACGACTGATCCAAGTTTTTTCTGTACATGATTAGGCTTGGATTTAATATTTACAAGTTGTTTTTCTAATGCTTCTAATTCATCTTCAAGAACTTGATCGTCTTGATTATGAAGGGGAATATTTTGTGTCTTTGACTATAGTACTGTGTGAGAAGTAATTCTTTCAAAATGCGTCTCTTCTTAGTTACCTTTTCGCCAATATATTTCATAATCATTTGATCAATGTATCTAACAAATGGTTTGATGGATTTCCCGAGTTCAGGATCGACAGTAGAAATAGATTGTAATACAGATCTAGTACTGTTGATAAACATAGAGTTAGTATTATCATCCTTCAAGCTATTATCTCTTAAAACTTACTAATAATTTGGGTTTCGAAGACATTCTTCCAATATATCGTCAATAGAAATTTGTGTCAATGTACGATTTTTAGATGATGCTTCAAATTCTTGAACAAAATGCCTTAACCAACAAGCTATAAAGGTCTGTTAGAGAACAGAAATGTTATTTCTTGTGAAATCCGACTTACTGATTGTTAGTAAATAGCTTGGAGCTTTGGTAGGATCCTCTGTTTTTTGTGTTGCCTATAATAAAATTAGTTTCTTGTGCAATATTACATGTATTAAGAACTCACAAATGCGGCATAAGGATTGAGTAAGACCTCATTGATTTCAAAATCTATTATAAAACGAAAAAGTTCAGTATCTGCCTTGGCGTTCTGAATTCGGAGATCATACCATAGTTAGTATTCAATTTTTCAATCATTGCAGTAACAAATTCCTCGCCAAAATTAGGGAAACCGACATCCAAACCTTGAAGCAAAGGTGTCCACAATTCAATCAGCCCCTTGGAGATAACCATATCCTCTGCAGAGGCACGTTTCTTTTTTCCAGTAGGAACTATACCACCTACACCCAACAATAAGGGAATAATATCCTCTCTGATTACATCGTCATCAATAATTTCAATCAAATCTTGAATGCAAGCAACATAAGCATTGGGATCGATCTTTTTGTCAGTGTATTTCTCTCTAATATATGTCTTTCTGCACTCTTTGTATTGATTCAATTTGAGTTTAATCTCTGGATTTTGCTGCATTGCTTGCTTTTGCTCGGTGGTTTTGATGTTGTGTATCCAGTAATTGTCATGAAGCCAACCGACTGCTTGAAGAGCACCATCTCTCAACACAGTTAAACTGGGTAAACGTTCATGAGTACTAGCATGACGTAAATCAACAAACCACGACGGAAGGCCCATCATTCTAGCTAAAGAGTTGATAGACTTTGCAAATTTGCCCTTTTGTTCTCTATCCACAAGACCATTAACGAAACGAATGATACCCATTGCATACATTAAACGTAATTCTTTATGCGACATGTGTTGACCCAATTGTTCGTCTCTAATGATGATTTCAATGAATGCAGCTGTCATATCAACTGAGGAAGGAATCTCTCCTCTATTATTCCATGTTTGAACCTAATAATAGTGATTTGATTAGAAAATAGGTCACTGGAAATAAAAAAAAAAAATAAAGCTTGGTACACATACTCTATCGATACCAAGCTTGACTTGATCTAATTGAGTTTTTCTGTCAGCAAAAAGCCATTTATATACAGTTTCAAACTCTTCGTAGTTTATCCAAGGCACAATACGAGTTTGTAACATGTTTGTCTATTGATTAAATGTAGCAAGGAAAAAAATTAAGAGGATGTCAATTTGAGAAAAGATCATCCATGTACCGCAAGCCACTCAAGAAACAACGTCTTTTAAGCTGTAGTCGAGGAGCTGATTTATGCGTTTAGTAGTACATGAAAAACACCAAATTTTTTCTTCATCTTTACATACAACCATAAATATGTCCAAAAGAGCCAACGAAACACAAAACCTTGTTTCTGAAAACAAGCGTAGTCGTTCTACAAAAGCCACAGAAGGTCATTCTTCCGATTGTACTGATGAATTATGCAAGGGATGCGATGTAGGCGAAGTTGAGATCTCTTTTGTCCGTAAAGACGCCAATGGCAAGCCTATTGATACAGAACCTAGTGCTCAAGAACTTCTCGCTATGGCTCTTGATGAAGCAAGTAATGATAAAAACAATGATAACGAGGATGAAAACAACGGTATTGCCCGTCGTTTGTTTGACATGGCTATTGAGAAATATCAAAAGGATGAACCTGAAAATCGTGTTGGTTATGCTGCTTGTTTAGTTGAACTCGGTAAAGCTATTCAAGTTGAAGAAAGTATCAGTGAAGGTCTTGAGGTTCTTCGTGGCGAGTTATTGAAAAGAAAAGATGATAAAGATGTATTGTTAAAGGCAGCTAGTGCTGCTATCGCACTTGCTACTTCTATTCGTAAGAAGCAAGAAGCTTATTTTGAACAACAAGAAGCTGAGTTGGAGGGAAGCGATGGTGAAATGGATGAAGTTGCATTCAATGAACTTGTAAAAAAACAAGAACTTTCCAAGAATGAAATCAAGTTATATAAAGAAGCTATTGATCGCATAAATGAAGCTTTTATCGATATTGGAAAAGAAGATGAAGCCATCTTGAAAGAAGCACAAAGTGTTATGCATGAAATGAGAGGCTATGGTCAATTACTTGTACAACCTTTCCATGAAGAACACTCCAATGCTGTTCTCAATGAGGTTATTAGTTTGATCCAGAAATTACCTGATTATGAAAAGAATGATGAGTTATTGACATTGTGGGCTGCTTGTCTCCTTCATCAAGAGAAATTCTTGGAAGAAAAGGAAAAGAAGGTTGCTATTTTAAAGAAGGCTGATGAATTATTGATTAAATCAAACAAGTTATTCTTGGCAAAGAACGGCAAAGAAAACCCTTGGGTTTGGGAAATGGTATAGAACTTTATGTACACATTCTTTTGATCTGTTTTACTGATGATTTATTAAACAAATATAGTATGCTATGCTTCGTATCAACCAATCAAACTTGGCAGATGATGAAGATCAAGCTTTAGACTTGTATGATGAAGCTATTCTCGCTTTCAAGAAAGCCTCAGCTTTGAGTCCTGGCAAGTTATATACATCTTTCAGTCTAACATGTCATTAATTAACGAGAAACCTTTTTTTTTTTTTTAGATAACCCAAAACTCTCTGAAATGGTCAATATGCTCCAAGCTCTTCAAGATGGAGCTGAACTTGAGGATGGGGACGAAGAAGAAGGTGATGAAGATGAGGAATAAGATTTAGTTTTAGACAATAAAACATGTGTTGTAAATATATAAAAGAAACACATTGCTTTAAATAGAATAAATCATTCAATATAATATATTCAAGGCTATCCATCTTTCGCCGCTTCAAGGTTTTAAACCATTTTCCAACAGAGGGCTTTACACAATCTAAAAGAACAAACGTATAATGCATTTTCCTGTACTTGATAATACTTTAATATGAAATCTGAACAGGTTTGTTGCTTTGAGTTGAGTTGTTTTGCTTATTGCATCTTTGTATTTAATCTAAAACATATCAGATTCTCAAACATAGGGGAAATCAGTGGTATTGTTGACCCAAAACTTGAAATTGAGCACATCTTCTTGGGATGAAAAGGTACTCTGTTGACCATTTTTAGCTTTTTATAGCTACTTTTGTTTCTCTCTTTTTGTTATTTATTATAGAGATCTCTGTTATAAGTAAATCATCATAGAATTTACGGTATTATATCTAAAGAATGGGCGGGATAACCAAGAAAACCTATATTTGTGTTATATCGCTGCTTTTGACAGCTATCATTGTTAATGGAGAAGGCGCCAAAATTGCCGTATTATCGCCAACAGCTAATCAAGTATTTTACCTTAGTGATAGCTTGTATTTTGATCATGCTCCATTAGACGACAATAGTAATGTATTTTTAATGTTGTGCGTTATATATAACTAATTTTTTATCATTACATTTAGCCCAACAATTGAATATTTTCATGGATAGCTTTGGCGAGATATCCAGTGAGGATGCTGTTCAATTAGTAGTAGATATCTCAAAATCACCAAATAGAACTTGTACTGCCAATAATCAAACATACAACAAGTATTCTTTATTTTATACAATCCCCATAGATCTATCTGTAGGAAACGAAGTATACAAGGTAAAAAAAAAAAAAAGAAGCTTTCTCGAACAATGATGGGAAAAAACGTGCTCTAATTGACATATTCTTCTATAAAGATCTCATTTGAAACTTCATCCCTATCAAAATACAACAAAATCCAACAGGTATTAGCGTAACAAATACTCAAACAACAAGC
This sequence comes from Mucor racemosus, assembly GCA_027405735.1. Taxonomy (NCBI): domain Eukaryota; kingdom Fungi; phylum Mucoromycota; class Mucoromycetes; order Mucorales; family Mucoraceae; genus Mucor; species Mucor racemosus. Next base: position 686,728 of record JAPEHQ010000022.1, read on the forward strand.
AGTAATTCTGTACATGTAATTGAAATTAATTTACCAAGCTACTACATTCAAACCAATCACCAATAGTATGATTGTTATTTCTTCTGTCATCCACACAGCTTCGCCTCAAAGCGTAATTGCTGCTTCAACAACATCGATTTTCACAAATGGTGTAACATCTATGATGAGCACCGCACACTTTTAGTTATACTGTTACAATTTCATAAACCCCGATATCGTCTGCTTTTGTAGCAAATATAACCTCTTTCTCAATTCACTCATCCCCCTCTTCTTCTTCTTCTCTCACTTTATCTCTTTATACAAAAGCTTCAACTACTTTCATTTCAACTTCTTCCATTTTGACTGGATTATTTTCAGCAAGTTTAATTGCAAGCATCATTCCCATACCACCTGATCCTGAAAGCTTCATGCAATCCTCTGCTTCTGCTAGTAGAAATCCTACACACCACGGTGAATTTTCATTCATTGCCGCAACATTAATTGCATTACTTTTGGTGCGATTATTATTGGTTTAATAGTCTTTTTATGCATCTTTTTTCAATTCATATCATACGTACATAATAAAACACATCTTGTAAAAATCTAGCATCCTTGGTCATGCTCACATAATATTACATGTACACTTTTTTATTGTAGTTTGTTTAATAATTTGGTTGAATTTGCCACATCTCATATACTTAAGGTTTGACATGTTCCTAAAAAGTAAATTGCGCACAGGTAAATTGTATAAATAACCCTGGATTCCAATGTAAATGAAAAAAACGTGCAGTTCAATTATAGTGATTAGGCGTATTAAATGTATTTTTGCACGCATTATCCGCTTGAAATTCCAAATGTATGTGTGCATACACATGGTTACATAGTTTAAACGAATTCGAAGAATGATATTTGATCATAATAACGTTCCGAGATGCGCTTTATTTTACATTTACCAGCACAACTACGGTAAAACTTTATGGTGAACCTGGGAGTCTTTCGGCTCGCTTTAACCAGTTTACAATTGCTCAGCTATTTTTAACACAACGCTTACAAATATGCACATGCATTGGAGGCAGAAACTCGTTATTAAATGAATAATTTCGTGGAAAAGTGTGGTTTAATCTCTGAAATTTAGTTAAAAATGACCTTGCGGCATGACTTTTAAAGAGTACTTTCTAGCACTTTTAGCTTCTTTCAGAGGAGAAAATTTTGTCAAAGCTATTTTTATATTTAGTACTTGCTCACTCTATTTTTTTCCAAACTTTTTCATAGGTGAAAAATTTTATGAAATGGCCTCAGAATCCCTAGTATATACAAGGCCGAAACGCTCAAGATCGCTCTTTCCAAATTTTAACCTCAAAAATGAGACATTTTCCTAAGGCTTTTATAAGCCAAAAACGATCAAGATTTTTCAGAGCAGCGCCTAGAGCTGTTTATTTTTCTATTGTATATTGAAAAAACCGAGTTTTCCTCGAAAAAAACTTTACTTTATTTACTCAAATTGAAGGAGAATTTTAGTGAGAAAAAATTGAATGAAGGGTACCATTAGATGCACAGCCAAAAAAATTATCTGAAACTATTAACAAGTATTACATGATTTCTATACTTTCTGATGAGTATTTTACAAAAAAGAGAAAACAAAATCAGAAAATCACGATAGCTGTATTTAAAAAAGGAGCTACGAGTGTAATGTGAATATGCTTTGCGAAAACTGAATAATTCACATTATAATCCTTTTATATACCTAATAAAAAAAACATAAACATAATTTAAGGATGCTTATAAACATGACAATTTAAAAAATGCAATGTTTAAATTACATAAATTTTTAAAAAAAATTCTTTAAAAAAATAATTTAAATTATCGCTCGTTTGAGAGATGCAATTCTTGTGTGCCCATGAGCTTCGCTACATCAAAATAAGTTTGCAGCCAACAGGCTAAACTATTCCTGCTTCTTCAGCAACAAAAATAATATTAAATGTCGTCTCCTGAAGCAACTCCAGGAAGCCACGAAGCATATTACGACACGTTTTATCATGCTAATTCTATAAAAGATTACCAAATTCTTCAACGAAACACAAAGAATAATACAGCCATTGTCGAATTTGCTAATGGTAAACAGCAAACATACTATGTTGGTGGCCCATACACCATCGAGGACGCCAAAAATGTGTATGTGGGGGATATTTGGATTATGGCAGGCCAAAGCAATATGCGCGGCCATGGATACCAAGTAAATCCATATACCAACTGTAGTTTAATCGAGCATGGTAAACCTGGGATTCACTTGTATAATTCAAAGGAGGAATGGACACAAGCAGAAGAGCCGTTGCATCAATTGTACACGTCAAAAAGAAGAGTGCATCATACATTACCAGATCCTACCGTCAAGAATCCTAAATTATTGGAATATCGAGGAGCTTCACTTGGCTTAACATTTGCTAAACATTACCAAAAAGAATTGAATATGCCGATAGGTTTAGTGGCAAGCGCACACGGAGGTAGATCGTTGGAAGACTGGAAGAGGCCAGAAACAATAAATAAAGAAACTGAGGATACAACACTTTATGGTGCTATGATGGCGAGAATTAAAGCAGTGAGTCGAATTGCTGGCATTTTGTGGTATCAAGGGGAATCAGATACTAACACAACAGAAGAAGCTACAACATACGAAATACGATTCCGACAATGGTTGGATCAGGTTCGAGAGGATGTAGGGTTTCATACATTGCCAATTGCATTTGTTCAAATTGGAGCTCATGCAATTGATGTAGAGGAAATCAAGAGAAATTGGGAGATTGTTCAATTAGCACAATTCCGAGTGATGTTGGATCAAGTTCATACAGCAGGCGTATCCAGTCTCGGTTGTTCTCTTGACGATAGAGTACATCTGTCTGCAGTGGGATTAAAAATTGTTGGAAAACGACTTGCAGCTGCAGCATTGAGACTTATGAATCCTCAAAATACAGCTGTTTTCTTTTCTAATGACACGTTTAGTGCCCATTATCAAGACCCCATTGTACACGAGTTGAAAGACAAGATTCCACCATGTATTTCGTTTACTGCTGCTGATCAAGTATGGCCAGGATATGCAATTGCTGACGATAACAATAGCAGCGATGATTTGTATCGCGATATTTTAGGCTTTGGCCTTGAATGTACAGATAAAAGAGTTGCAATCATTAAAGCAAGATTAGTAAATAATGGAACTGGTAATAAGGTGGAAATTTGGATATCACAAAAGCCAAGTGTGCCTTTATTCCTAACGTATGGGTTAAAATATCCATTTATTGACTCTTTTGAAACCGAATGGCCTGCATTCTCCATTGAAGTCAAGACATTAACGACATAAAAATAAGTTTTTATAGTATTAATAACAATAATAATTTTTTAAAGATAAAGTAAATAATTATGATGGAATAAGAGAAAGCAAGGGAGAAGGCAGATTTACTGTACAAAATGAAGCTGTATATATATAAAGAAAAAGGCATTACAACATCAAGGTATTTATATTTTCATTGAGAATGATATCGGAAACTGCTGTCATGACATGCTGTAAAAGCATCGTATCTGTAGCATCTGTATTATGTGAGTATACTTGTTTACTTGGATTATGGTTTAAACGTTTGAATCTTTTCTTGAAATAAGTGCTTGTTTGTTCAAAACTATTATCGTCGCCTTTATAATCTGGAAACCATTTTGATACTGGCGATGCATGTATTTTCTCTTTGAATATATCGATTTTATTCAAAAACAGAATCATGGATGTGTTGATAAACCAAGGTGAATTACAGATTGTATCAAACAACATCAATCCTTCATGCATCTGAAAAAAAAAAAAAAACTTGTTACTAAATCTATCAAACTAAACATATTTCATATTTTTTTGTTTACTTGATTTGAATCTCGATCTTCCACTAAACATTGATCATAGCCACTAATTGCAACTACAAACAAGATGGCCGTTACGTTCTCGAAGCAGTGGATCCATTTCTTTCGTTCACTACGTTGTCCGCCCACATCAAACATTCTATACGTTAAAGGTCCCAAATGAAACACAGTTTCCACAATACCCGTTGTTTTTGCTCTACATCTTATAATATCCTGATCTGTTGGTAAATAATCACCTTTCCAAAATCGATCTAATTGATCGAAAAAACTATAAAAAAGAGTTTTAATTAGTGGTCGGATTTAGTGATAGTGAGAGAATTACTTACTATGCCGCATTGTCATGTAACGCAAAAATATTCCCTTCTTGTTTGGCAGCTCTAATGCCTGAATCTGCCCATAATAATTTCAATGGTTCAAGGTAGCTTTCTGGGTAACTTTCCCCTCTTTTTAATGGCTGTACATTATTAAATAAGGAGCTATAGTTCTATGTAAACCAAAAACGGAGATTAGCAAGAAATTGTATATAGCCTATGGAGACATTTACCGCATTTGATTTATTTTCTAATGGAATATCAAGCTGTTCAACAACTTCAAATATAATCTGCATTGCCAACATTATGTTTGAAAATACAATTATTCTAAAACTCTCCCTTTCTGAATCATCAAAACCAGAAGCGTGAATAAGTTTCATTTGCTTTAATACAGTTGATTTTCCTGATTCACCTGCCCCTGTGTAACAAAATGTTAACGGAATAATAATAAGCAATGGTTATACATAATTACCTAGTAACAATAGCTTGACTTCCGTCCTAAGTCGTCTTTCATCGGCTTTAATTTGCTTATCAATGAGTCTATTATTTTGTATGTCTGGGTTCAGTTGACTTTTAGAGCTATGACCAGAGCTCGTACAATTTCCCATTATAAGGATTTTTATTGTTAATAAAGAATATTCTTAGATGGTTGAATCAAAAAGAAAGTTAAAATAGAGAAAGAAAAGAGAAACAGGGAATTTTTTTCTCATATGAAAGCATTTACAATTCTTCAAATTCAGACATAAACACACACACACACACACACACACACACACACACACACACACACACACACACACACACACACACACACACACACACACACACACACACACACACGCACGCACGCAGAAAGATTCGGTATAATTAAGTTTCAGACGATGTTCATTGTGGTATTTATTCCGTATATTCGAAAATAAACAGCCTATAAATAAATCCCTTTAGCAAAGAAAGAGTTCCTTCCATTTGTGTATAACAATAGATCAATTCTTGATCCGATACTTGGCTCTAAAGAGAATGAGAGTGCGATTGATTCCATTACTTTTGAGGATAATAACTGATTGTATAAATGACAGTCGTTGGTTTTACCTCAAATTACCTCAAATTACCTCAATATTCTTTAATGTGTTATCACAATATGGGGTGGATTTACCTATTACTTCACATATCCGCAGCAAAAGAATCATATTGAATATGGCGTATATTTCTGGATATGACATTGCAAGTTATACATATCCTCAATATGTCCACGAAGTTTGCTTTTCGTTCAAGTCCTTTCACAAATATTCACAAATGTTGACTTTGTTCATATTTAGGAATGTCAAATGAACTGATTGACATACCATACATTTGGAAAAATCTGATGGAAAGTATTTCAAATTGTTTTTGTATTGACGAGCAAGTTAATACTGAAATTGTTGCTGAATTGGCTGCAATTTGAGAGTTTTAAATAAATATTTCAGACTTTTATAGATTGTATGATACTGAGAATGTAGATTATGAAACTAGGCGACATTGTTTGACTTTTGTATATCAAAATTAATCAGTTTTATGCTTATATGAGGTATTGTTTTTATATCTGAAATTCTAAAACGACCAATAGAACTGCCTACAACGGGGTTATTGGAAGAGTCGTGATGCAAATTTTAAGTTTTCAGTATCAAATACAGAAAATTCCACATTGTTGTTCAAATGTATGAATAGAAATATACATAAATACTATATTGCACGTCTAATATACTCAATAATGCATAATTCCGCATTTTTAAAGATTTGTTTCATTCACTTTTCGCACAAATATGAAGCTAAATATCTAGCAAAAATTATATGCCAAATATGTGAATAAAATGCGAAAAATCCATCATGTGTATATGATGAATAGATAAACTTTATATCATGTAGATTCATAAACATACAGCCAAATAAAATACAGCTGCCGACATGTATTGTTGCATTCGTTTTGCCAACAATGATTTAGAAAATGCTCAAATAAGAATGCTTTTTGAATTCAACTCCCAACCATGTATGATTTTTATCTTGAATTTTGGCTTCATCAATATAAATTCATCAAAAGTTTATATTTTTTGAAGTTTCAAAAAGTACTCAGTAGATAAGGTTGCCTTTTATTTAATGTACTATTAATTGCTGAACAAGTAATAAAGCAATTCATTCAAGAAGCAAAAGTTTATGATTTTCTGATATTTATTTGCTTACAGTTATTAAATCGATATTTAAAATCCAAATTTTTAAAAAAATGGATGTAAAATACATTGCACTACAACTTTGATTATACATAAAGAGAATATTTACTTATCAATTTCGGTAGTTGTCATTGCCATATATGCTAAATTTTAGCTGATTTATATTAGCATTAATATCGAGCCGGGTTTTACCAGCCAATTTTACTAGTATAAGCTGGGCTCTGATGTATCATTCTTAACCTGATGTCAAATCCAAAACTAAAACAATAATTCAGGAACCGAAATTCAAGTCGATTAAACATCAACGGAACCACGGTTCCAGCATGATGTTCCACCATCATGTCACACTAGTATAATAGATAACACCGATAATCCTTATCACATCATCAGTCTCCCTCAACTCAATTAGTATATAAACCTTCTTTATTTTCTTTTAATAAACGATGTCTTTACTTGTTTAGATTTCTAGTTTTATTTAACGTTAACATATTCTGATAAATCAGGCTTGCCAATATCCCTATTTTATATAGCGCTATTTCTAATTTGAAATGGTCTGCCAATCCACAGAGCCAATACAAAAAGTGGGTGTTTGACTCCTACAATTTAACCAGAAAATTAATGGGATACTGAAATTATAATTTTCGATACTATTACAGATGTAATATATATTTGGAAATTTTTAGCGCATTTGGATCAGTATTCATTGATTACGAACATTTTTTTAGTTACTTTGTTTTTCTCAAACAGAGGAAGAGAGATTTTTTTTTCAAAAACACCTGTTAGTTAAATAAGCAGAATGTATTATTCTTGTAGTTAATATTCATTAAGAGCAACTTCAAAATTCTATTTCGAATTATAATTCGACGATTTATTAATAAACTTTTTCGAAAAATATCCAAAACAGCCCATACAAAAAAGGTAAAAAAAAGTAAGGGTTTTTATTTCCCAATCCTCACAGGAACTTGGTAGGCTTAAACTTTATAAGTTTTTGGTAAACCCTAGATGTACCAACCGTTGCAATGGAAACTCATTTGGATTCGTATCCATCAAGAGCTGGTGTATTTATTGGCCATATTTAATGTATAGCAGGTATTGAACTTGTTGTTTAAATTTATCGAATGTACAACAATGATCCATGGAAGCTTATAACAACCGAAATACGTATAGTACCTATGCATACTTATATCTAGGATTTTATAAACAACGCATCGTATTATGGTTAACCGAGTTTGACTGCTTTAACGGGCCGTTTTTTATGCAAACTCGAATGAGGATATTCGAGTTTCCTTTTTTTTTTTTTTGTCAGCTAAACTCGAAAACAGGATTGAAAAAATACTTCAAGTCGTGAAATTGCCAAATATGCTATTATCAATTCATAATCCCATATTAACTTGACAAGGCTGCTATTAACAGCCTCCTTAAGGCGAACCAATACTTGCTCTCACCCCGTTTTTTACGCTGGTTACAAAAAAACGGGCCGTTTTCCAGCTCAAATCGAATGGCCGTTTCCGTTAAAACTCGATTCAAACTCGATTCGAAGCCCAATCCTATCTAGTAGTAGTTACAATTAATGTGTATAATTGTATATAAATACATCCTTTGGATGTATTGTTAATAAAAATATAATATTCTGGCAAGATTATTTATAAAGACTCTTTTGACATTTTATTCTGCATTCATATGATAGATGAAAGCGAAAGCTACTCTGTCGTTGTTGTTTCAGCAAAAAATATTGATTTTTTATCGAGATAATTAAAATAATAGCTCACTATACAGCGTGCAGTCTATGCTAACTGAGTTCAAAAAAATGGTTTATTACCAAACTGATCCAAAATTGATTCAAAAAACAAGTTTGCTTAATAGCTCATGAACTGCAAAGTAAGTAGGCCTAGCGTATTAAACATTTTTTGTACAGTTTTGCATTCTGTATCCAGTTAAACAAAATTTGAATAAGCGTTTTATATTAATTTTACGCAAAATGCAATTGAAATATTGGAGGTTTTTTGAGGATACACATCACTTTTTATAAGCATGCTTTTAATATATTTTATTAAAATAATGCACAGCAAAAATATCTATTAATCGAGCTATTGCTGAACCTTTTAGCTGCATTTTTCGTAGAGAAAACAAGATTTTTGTCAATTTTTTTTTAAAATTCAGAATTTAGGATGAGGGTATACAAGGGAAAAATTGAAGCTAGAAACGAAGGTATTCCTTTGTACACATTTTTGAGGATATCTCCATGAAAAACCAATATTTTGAAAAAATCTAAATTGAGTCTAAGAGAGCTCAACAAGCTTGATGACATGAATGCAAAAAAAGCGTTGCTCAATTTAGCTAATATTTTGAAATCTACTACGAAAATGCCAAAAAAATGAAAAAAATAAAAGTGCTCAGAATTTTTTTAAACTGAAATATATTATAGAGTGCTTCAAAACAAGTAAGTTTTATTATTAAAAAGTGTCAGTATAGCTTAATTTTTCGTAAAGATATGAAGCCTCGAAGTTTTTAATTTTGGCAGTGAAATACGCGTAAAAATCTGAAACATTAGCGCTGAAAAATTAATACCAGCTGCAAAAAATAGGATATTTTCTGATACTCATTTTTGGATTAAAGCTGAACATCTCAGGTACATTAACATATAACTTTTTCTTGATGTTATTTAGTGAAAAATAAGTAGAGCAGGGATGAAAAATGAGACCTAGTTTTTAGGGGAAAAGTAGTAAATTTTACGTGTTTTAGAGACTTTCGTGAGATATAAAATAAATTTAGGAACCGGCGTTATTTAAGGTATATTCTAAAAAGTGTTTAGTACGAAGTTAGTTATAGAAAAGAGGGCAGGCGCCGGTTTTGAAGATTGTTTTCAAACCGATGCTTTATTAATGAAATGTCAAAACGGTCTTAAGAAATAATCTTGCCAAAATATTACACTTTTTATTAACAATACATCCAGAGGATGTATTTATATACTTTTCATTATAACTATTACACAGAATTACTATCTAAGAACATTACACCAATTTACTAAGACGCATGTGAATCAACGTGTACACCTGTTGATTTACTATAATACCGAATATTGACTGCGACCTTGAATGTGCGACCTAGGATATGATATTGACATAACACCATCCCACACCAACATAAGCATTATGTGATAAAAGATAGTGATAGTTGTTGTAGTTTGTTGTAATTGTAATTTGTGTATAAGTTGGTTGACATAACGTGAAAAAAAGAAAAAATAAAAAAAATAAAAACGGCAATATTGTTGATATATGATAATGTACTTCTTGTTGATTGATCTTCGTTGTACAATAATATAAACTTCAAATTTAGATATTCAGGGGCAACCATTAAAAACCTCACATTCCAAAAACCCAGTGGGATCAAAAAGGAAATGTTAAAAGGAAAAGGTATAGCCTTCATCTAACATTTAAATCGTATCTTCTGCTAATAATCTTTCACGCTTCTTCTTGGACTTCTCCTCGCGTGTAGCAATCTTTCTTGTATTAATTGATTTAGGAGCTTGCTTTCCCTTACCATTAGATTGCGTATTAGCATCTACTTTCGCCCAATAATGTTTAATAACATCAGGAGAATCAAATGATGCTGGTGGTTCCCAAGAATCATGATCTTCTGTGAAATTCTTCCATCTTACTAAATATTCGTAATTGGGTGGAGTACCTCTATGCTTTATAATAGCTTGTACTTCATACACATCTGAGTTATCTTCCTTTGCATCATTCGTGCTGATCAACTTGATCTGTTGTGTAGGTACATCTCTAGCTAAGAATGTATCAGTTTTATCAGTAAGAATATAGCTTCCATTTTTAGTTATTCCATGTATATAAAATGGGCCTTCATAGTTAGGATCAGTTTTCCTATTCTTATTTTCTATATTCTTGATCATTACAGTAGGTCCAATTGGATAAGGTTTCTCCAAGATTCTATGTCTCTTTCTAAAGTAACTACTATTCTTATCCTGTGTCTTTAGTATTTGGTCTCTAATTGCTGGAACAATAATTCTATCAATTAAATCGAGCTTCTTTTTAAATGCTTCCACATCGATTTCTCTTTCATGAAGTGTAGGTTTATCTCCTCGATAATCCTTAAATTCATTAGGTGCTCTATGAAACATTACCATGAATGGCATCATCCCATGCAGTCTAGATCTATGTACATTTAAACTTAATGCTGTTCCATTAAGGTACAAATCCCAATCTTTGCTACGACCTTCCAACATCTTCATAATTATTGTTTTTGCAGACTTTACTGCAGCTTCACAGCAACTATTACCTTGGGGCGTAAATGGTAAACTTGCTCTATTCTCAACCTCAGCATGTTTAAGTATCTTTTCAAGTAATTTATTATGGAATTCTGCACCTCGATCATGACCAACGATACGTGGGTAGCCGAACAATGAAAAGATAGATACCAATTCCTTTGCAACAGTAGTAGCTGATTTATCTGGAATTGCACGTAAGATAATAAATCTCGAGAATAGATCTAGCACTACTAATATAAAATTATTTCCCCTTGGTGTAGTGCAATCAAATCCACCTAGATCAAATACAACATGATCCATTATCCCTTCAGGAGCTTCTTGCTTTGGTGGATGGTAGACATGCTTAGCTAAATTGAACTGTCTGCATTTATGGCAATTTGATATATATTTCGTAATATCTTCCCTTAAGCCTTTCCAATGCATATTCAAATCTTGGTGTATAACTTGCTCCATTGCATGAATACCGAAATGCCCAAGTAAATGTGTTTTTTCTAATATATTTTGTTTTTCTTCATCACTTGCAGGCGTTTCATAAACATCTAAATGACTAACGCAGAATAATAACTCTTCGTTCTTATTCTTCAATTTGTTTACATACGCTGTCAATTTAGCGTTGTTAAAAAGATCAGAGGTTTCCCTCGGAATGATTACTTTTGGTGATCCGGAGATAACGGAAGTATCGCATGCAATAAGGTTATCATGTGCTTCCTTAAGTTTATCTTTCCCCTTATTCACAACATGTAATTTCCTCTTTTTCTTTTCTTCTACTACATTATCTACTACATGTTTTCTCTTTCCTTTAACCTTTGTATCAATATCTTGTTTAACTAAATTCTTTTCATTAACATGATTTTTAATTAAACGCTTATCACCACTCTCCACCAGCGTATTGTATGGCCAGAAAAGACGCGATAAGGTATCAGCCAAGATATTGTTAATACCACTACAAAAGGTAATATCAAAATCCATTTCAAAAATTGTATCATAATAGTTCTCAACCATTCGATCCAATTTAGGTTGCGAATGTAGAAATAAAATACCACGATTATCCACAAAGAGATGGAATCGTCTTCCATACAACCATTGATGAAACTTTTTAAATGCATAGACAACTGCAGCTAATTCTCGTTTGGAACTTCCCCATCTTTGCTCTGATGGACTCAAACTGCGTGCAATAAAACCAAGATATTTTATTTTATTACCAATAACTTGATACATTGCAGCGCCAATTGCATAGGCAGAACTATCTGTAACAACACAGATTGGATAATGTAAGTTAGGCACACTCAACACTGCTGAGCTGACTAATAATTCTTGCAATTGCTTCATTAATTTAGTATGTTCTGGTGTCCATACTTTAGTAATCTCAGGTGCATTTCTCAATTTATCTAGTGGTGCTGTCAACATCGACAAGCGTGGCAAATTAGAACGAAAAAAGTTAATCAATCCTAAACGTGAACTCAATTCACGGCTACTTTTAACGGTAGGTTCCCAATCCAAAACATTTGAAACCTTTCGAGGATCTAATGCTAAACCCTCACTAGATAAGCAGAAACCCAATATATAAATGCTCTTTTGCGCAATATGCAATTTTTCAGTATTTATACGTAAGTTTGCTTTAGTCAAGCGATCGATAACGATTTTAACTAGTTCTGTATGCTTTTTCAGGTCGTTTTCAGTATGTATAGTGACATCATCTATAAAGTGAGTGGTAGTATCACTGATATCAGCAAACAAATTAGAAAGTATTTTTTGTGCGTGCGATGAGACCATAGTCAATCCGTACGGGCAGTGAGAGAAGGACCACGTCAATCCCTCCATATCAGTGAACGTCAAATACGATCTTGACGATCTGGATATTTTAAATGCATGGAAACATTGCGATAAGTCAATGACAGTATAGAGCGAATGCTTCGACATCTTACGATGCAAATCACTTATCAAGGGCAATGGGAAACGTTCAAGTTTCTCAGGATCTAATGCATTATTTATCAAACGACAATCAATTACCACACGGTGCTCTTTTCCAGTGTATTCACCATCACTATTTTTCTTTCGTACAGTAAAAATTGGAGAATTATGAGGTGTATTAGGTTTTGCTCTTTTAATCACACCATTTTCTCGCCATTTTTCAACTTGTTTTTGAATAACAGGTCGCAATGCTTCAGCAATTGGAAATTGTCTACGACATGTATTCGCAAGTGGAGTATCTTTCTTTATGGGCAATGTAATTTCACTACCAGGAATATTACAATATGCTTTAGGACTAATACTAGTATTTGCATCAATAAATGGTTGTAATTCGTTCATCATAATTTTACGTTCTTCTTCAGATCCATAAGGATCTTCATTTGGTTTATAAGGATTGGGTTCAATCTTTGGTATTTCATAACCAACACGATCTGACCAATCTGCTGCAATATTACCTAACGTAATACCAACTTTATACAATAAATCCATTCCAAATACACAATGGACATCGTCAAATAAATCAAAAACTTCAAATTTTGAATGAACAATTTTAGAACCATAATTAATTATAAGCTCTTCTTCAGTTTGACCCTTACGATCTACTACACTGTTATTTTGTGCCAATTTAATAATACCATTTTTATTACAAATATTTAAATTTAGAAAAGAAACTAATTGTGGTGAAATTGCACTAAACGTGCAACCAGTATCCAACAAAAACCAAGTGTTGACCTTGATGCCAGCGCTTGTTTCTAAAATAACAGGTAAATAAAGAAGACCATTAGTATTCATATTATTATTAGGCATCTTCCTAAAATAATCACTATCAAATTGCTTACATTCACTATCGGTATCCATTTGAGATACTTCTTTTCCCTTTTTCTTTGGGGCAGCAATAGTGGCCACAGCAAAATGTTGGTCACTTTCATCATCAGATGAATCATCAGTGTCTTCAGTAACACGAGAAGGAGTAGGCACGATAGACTTCTTCTTTTTCCCATGAACAGTGTTCTTGGTATTCTTCTTGCACACTGCTTTGTGCGCATACGTGAAGGGAGTAAATCCACAATCAAAGCATTTTGGTGTATCACCACCATTATTTGCTTTTTGTTTGGTATGGAATTTACCAGCTCTTCTTACTGGCTTTTTTGCAAAACCATTGTATTGTTTACCAATACGATTACCAGCATTATGATTACCATTGTAACCACCACGAGAAGATGAACCATAATGGCCACCTTGTTGCTTCAACTGCCTAATTATTCTCTGGGTCAGTTCTTCTTCTTTTCTGTGCTTTTCCTCTCGGTAATAACTATCACGACGCAACAAATCGTAAACACTTCGAAGCTGAGAGATTGCATAATCCAAAGTATCCTTCTCTTTATCTCTCGATTGAGAAATATTCAATGATACAGGACTATACAAATCCACATCAAGACCCTTCAACAAATAATCAGTCAAACTAGTGTTCTCAGTAACACCAGCCAAGTCTTTCAACGTTGTAAACTTGTCGATATAGACTTCTAAGCTTTCACATTTCTCCAATTTCAAATTTTTCAATTTGTTGAGAGCAGCTTTCTTTTCCTCAGCCTCAGAAGGACTATACTTAGCCTTCAACTTGGACTTAAATTGACCCCAAGAAATACTAGGGTATCTCTCGATTACTTCACGAGTCCAAGAAGCCATCCCAGTCGACATTTTGGGCTTTATGATTCTTTTCCAGTTTGCTTCAACTGAAATTGAACGAGATTCCAATACATCTTCGAACTGAGTCAAACATGCGTCCATACTTTGAAAAATGAATTTCTTGGTATTAAACTTATGTCCTTTCCATTGTAAAAATGGAGTGTCAGAAGGAACTAACGATGATTCACCCGTGGCAGTACCCATCATGGTACTTTCATCAAATAAAAGATCATAATTCTCTTTTACCAGTTTTAACTGACGTTTCAAGGCACTTGCCTTTGAGGCTAGAGTACCATTATCAATATGCTTAATTGATAATGCAGTTGCATTATACAACTGAACTCGCAGTTGTTTGATTTCATTCAACAACTTCACTTGATGTTCCTTTCCTAGGAAAGTAACTTCTTGAACACCATGGTCAAGATCAAGTTCACTATCACTCATGATAGTATCATCATCCATAGAAAGAGCGTCATCGCTCAATTCCTTGGTAATACGAGCGTCTTCGCTACAAGTATTATAGTTATCATGCAGAGCATCATTGCTCAATGCATCATTTACATCTTGTCCCGAAGACAAAGATGAACCAAGATCAAAATCCATATCCAAAGATACAGATTGAGAAGTAGTACCAGTAGCAGGCTGACGAGCCTTGGTAGCAGAGGTACCAGTAGCTTGTTTAATAGTAGTGTTGTTGCTCATTTTAAAAAGTAAAATAGTATGAGTTGTTTAGAGTATAATAGAAGTTTTTAGGTAGATTAAAAAAATGAAATGTCAAAACGGTCTTAAGAAATAATCTTGCCAAAATATTACACTTTTTATTAACAATACATCCAGAGGATGTATTTATATACTTTTCATTATAACTATTACACAGAATTACTATCTAAGAACATTACACCAATTTACTAAGACGCATGTGAATCAACGTGTACACCTGTTGATTTACTATAATACCGAATATTGACTGCGACCTTGAATGTGCGACCTAGGATATGATATTGACATAACAATTAATACCCATCCTTACTTTGAATATATTTGATTTATGTAATTAAACACTTATAACATGTACAACATGCCAAAGCGCAAACACTTGGGGGTAAGCAGAGGCATTGAGATCAAATGTAATCAATCTTCGCAGTGTATTGCTTGCAAACTCATTTGAAATTTTCGCAATATATACGCTGCGTAATTTTAATAATTAACAGAGCTTAAAACAACTATAGCAGAATAAGCTGCTATCGACTTGAGGAATCATATTCTGCTTCAAATCAACCTTATTTTAAATTAAGTTTGAATAGATTAGCTTCCATTATACAGTATATTTTTTGTTTCCCATTTTTTTCCCTGGTTCTTCAAACTTATTTTATATGATTGGCTGGAAATAAAAAAAATTGTAATATCTTTAATAATAGTACCATTTGACATGAAATTCACATAATATTTCAAGTGATTAGCAACAATTAAAGCGGCTAATGTGTGCCTTTGCATAATTAGTAGTAAATGATAATTGTAATTTTTACTGAATTAAGTATTAAATAGTCTTTGAAGTCGCCACTTTGATCAAAATCATCCCGCTTCCTCCAACAAGCCACCCCTTTAAACTATTATTACCAAACCCCCCGGGTTTGAGAATTGGTTTGTGTTTCCTGCTTCAAGTATACATTTCTCTTACATTAATATGCTTCGATCAACAATACCAACAACAGCGAAGCATGCACTGAAACAATGCAATCGAGCAATCCTCGTTAGACAATATGCAAATGCTGCTGTTGCTGTTGCTTCTACAGAAAAGAAAGCAAAACGTCTAGTATTCGATAATCGCTCTCCATCCTTTCAAGATTTTTTATCTAAACAACAACCTGTCAAAGCAATTGATCAAGCTTTGACGAAACCAGACAATATACCTTATTTGCAAATGGATAGTAAAACATTGGGACAAGGAAGAAAGTTTTATATTGAAGTTTACGGATGTCAGGTATGTGTGTACCTTGTCTTTTTTATCTTGACGTCTATTGAAATCAAAGTTGACTAACATAAGAGTTATATCTATTTAGATGAATGTTAATGACACTGAAATTTTAAATTCTATCATGACAAATACTGGTTATGAACGTACTGATAATTTAGATGATGCAAATGTTGTTTTTCTAGTAACCGTAAGTAAAACAAGACTATCCCAAGATGCTTTTGAAATTTAAACTTTTGTTTATTGTAATAGTGTGCAATTAGAGATAATGCGGAAGTGAGGATTTGGGAAAGATTGAAGTATTTAAGACATTACAAGACAAAAATCAATACAAGTAGTCCACCAATTGTTGGTGTATTAGGTGTAAGTTGGAATAAAATTATGAAAGATTATAGTGTAACTGAATTATTCCTATTATAGTGTATGGCAGAGAGATTAAAAACAAAGTTATTAGAACAAGATCGACTTGTTGATATTGTATGTGGACCGGATGGATATCGTTCAATTCCCCATTTAATATCTTTAGCTGAAGAAGATGAATATACAGAAGGAGTAGCTAATGTCATGTTATCTGCAGATGAGACTTATGCTGATGTGATGCCTATGCGTTTAGATACAAGTAATGCTGCTGGTTGGGTTTCTATCATGCGTGGATGTAATAATATGTGTAGTTTCTGTATTGTACCATTTACAAGAGGTAACGAAAGAAGTAGGCCAATTGATTCGATTTTGGACGAAGTTAGATTTTTGAATGATCAAGGCGTCAAGGAAGTAACAGTTTTAGGTCAAAATGTCAATTGTAAGTTAAAATGTATTGTGTTTGCATAAAGTTTTTCAGATTGCTCAAGGTTTTTATACAGCTTACAGAGATGAATCCGAGTCAAAATACTTCATGTCTGGTAACGATGTTGGATCAAGCCTTAGTAATTCAGGCTTCAAAACTATTTATAAACGCAAGGATGGTGGTCGTAGATTCACTGAACTTTTGGATCAAGTCAGTTTGATTAATCCAGAGATGAGAATTCGTTTTACCTCACCACATCCAAAGGATTTCCCTACTGATTTATTACATTTGATTGCATCTCGACCCAATCTTTGCAATTCTATTCATCTTCCTATTCAATCTGGAAGTAATACAGTGTTGGAACGTATGCGTCGTGGCTACACCCGCGAAGCATATCTTTCTCTAGTTGAAGAGATGCGCAAAATTATACCCGATGTATGGATCAGTAGCGATTTTATAACTGGATTTTGTGGAGAAACTGAGGCGGAGCATCAAGACACTGTTCGTTTGATGGAGCAGGTGAAATACGATACTGCATTCATGTTTGCTTATAGTATGAGAGAGAAAACGCATGCTCATCGCCGATATAAAGACGATGTTACTGATAGCGATAAAGCAAGAAGATTACAAGAAATTGTTACTACATTCCATGCACAAGCATCAAAGAAAAACCAAAGTTTGATTGGTTCCAGACAGTTGGTTTTGATTGATTCTGATAGACCTAAAACGAAAAATGGTATCGAAATTAAAGTGAGTGGTAAAACTGATGGAGGACACAAGGTATTTGTGCATCAGCAAGAACCAAATGATCTGAAAAAGGGAGACTACGTCGAAGTCAATATTAAGCATGCAACTAGTGCTAGTTTGACAGGTCATTACATCCAACGTAGCGGCATTCAACAATTCGCCCGATTACAACAAAAGAGCAGAGGATATTCTACATGTCAACCTAATAGAGCTAACATTGGTAGTCAATATCGTCAATTTTTGAAGGTAGGAGATGCCGCTACTAATGGTCCCGATAAAAAACATATCAAATCTTTGATCCGTCAAGGATTTGAAAATAAGCAATACTTGACTGATCCTGAAATTGATGTCAAAGGTATTTGTAAATAATAGATAAAACATAGAAATTCT
This sequence comes from Mucor racemosus, assembly GCA_027405735.1. Taxonomy (NCBI): domain Eukaryota; kingdom Fungi; phylum Mucoromycota; class Mucoromycetes; order Mucorales; family Mucoraceae; genus Mucor; species Mucor racemosus. Next base: position 704,945 of record JAPEHQ010000022.1, read on the forward strand.
CTAAAGAAAAATAAAAATATAGTGGGAAATACATTGAAACTTTTGAATAATGCCTCGATAAGAAAGGGTATTGAACATGATATTGTTCATAATTTATGTCAATTAAAGTATTTCAAAGATAAAGATGATATTCGGTAAGGTTTGAAAAGTGAATAACTGATCGCAATTCTAATATTAAACATTTAGTCCACCTCTTTTCAATCGTAAAGCATCATCGCAAGTTCAAAAACTGCATAATGAGTCTCGTAAAGAACTTGAGCTAGTGATAGATATGTTGAATAAAGACATGAAGCTTTGCTTGATGTGATATTGGATCAGATTAATGTAAATTAATTAGAACTTGTAAACGAGAGATTGCCATTTGTGTTTAACCCCCGCAATGATGCTCTTAAATTTATACCCACTTTTAAAATAGCTAGCAAATTTAAGTTTACTGGTAAAAATTCAAAACAAAAAAAATAAACATTATTTCAAGGTGCTGAAGATATATATTACGTTATTTTTTGCTAAATTTCCTTGCTTCAAGTAGTTGTGAAAATTCTTTAAGATTTTCATATTTGGTAATTTGTATTGAACTTAGTTACATTAAATGTTTCAAAGACTCCTCAGAGAATGCATAGTGATATAAGCAATCAATATTATACATTCGGGATCATGTTGTTGTGGCTGCTCAAACGATACCTGCACCAAAAGGTCGTTTGTGATGAATACTGTATGACATAAAAAGGATGAAATAGACATTGGGATCCTCCCAGCGAAGAACTCTTCGTGTCGTAATGTGACTCGTCCCGCTTATTATAAAGCAATAGATGTGTATTCCGTATTCAGCTCTTTTCTCGTTTATCATAACCAATACTTTATAATAAATGGTAACGTTCGAATACTTAAACAAGTAAACATTTAATCTAAAACAAATTTTCCATAGTCTGCAATTTTCAACTTTCAATCATTATTGCTGGTGATATTACTATTGATTTGTACCTGCACATATGTTAGAGCACAAGCACCATCTTTGTTGGATAGAAAAAAGACTGGGTAAGTGAGAGAATGCAAACGCCGTTATGGAAGGAGAACTTTACTGACTACAATTTTCAGTGTACTTGGATTATTTTGGAAGGCAGCAAGAGTTGGAGAAAGATTAAGTCCATACGTATCACTTGCTTGCATTATCATGGGGATCACATTGATGAGTTCTTAAGAAACAGTAAATTTTTCTTTCTTTTTATTGAATAATAAAAATAAAAAAATGATAAGAATGAATGATATACATAAAAATGAAGAGTGCAAATAAAAGAGGAGGAGGAGGAGGGAGGGAGGGAGGGGGTTTTTTTAGGGGTTTTGTACTTGATTTTCTACAGGATAATATTGTTCAACAAGTTTCTCCATCTCTTTATCATGATCAAAATCAACACAAGTTGCTTTTTTATGCATTTCATCACAAAGCACATCCATATCGAATTCATCAAATCTTGGATGTTCAGATATTTTATCCCAAACCTTTGTAATATTCTTGATTTCTTCATCTTTTTCTTCCTCAGGCGGTAATGTTATTGCGGCAGTATTTAATAAATCATTTGAACCATTAAGAGGATAGAAGAAATCAAATTGAGTTGGATCAGTTTGGAACGTAAGACGATGTTGATTTAAGATATCATCTAATTGTGTGCTGTAATCCAATTTACCGTCATTTAGTAATTCGGAATGATCAAGTAAAGCATTTGAAGGTAAGTCGGTTTTTAAGATATCATCAATGGTCAGTTGACGAGTGCTGCTAATAGTGGTGGTGGTGGGAATAGATTGAAATTCCGGTGTATTTGATCTACTTTTTGATGATGTAGAGTAACCACTACTTAAACTATCGAAATAAGCAGTAGGTGATTCCACAACGTTATTTTGACGAATAATCTTTTGAGGCCTTTCATCGCCAGTTGAAGAAAGAGGGAAATCAAAAGATACCGTTGATCCGAGTAAGGCTGCGTTTTCATCTTGTAAACGAGTAATCATTGCTTTCAATTTCTCATTTTCCAATAACAATTTAGAGTTCTTATCAGTATTCATTTCTTCCAATTCTTTGACTCTATCTTGTAAAATACGAACATGGCTTTCCTTTCTCTCCCTAAAAGCTCTTTGTGCTGCTCTGTTTTGTGCCTTTCTTTTTGATTTCGGGTTATCTGAATCCTCGTCGTCACTAGTAACAGGCTTTCTTCCGACTCTTTTAGGTGAATCGGCATCAGCAGCTGTAAACAAAGTTTGTTAATCAATAGAGATCATAAACGTAATTTGATGGTTTTACCTTTGTTAGAAGCAGGAGGACTAGGTGATTTACCGCCACTGAAAGAATCAAATTTACGTTTATCGTTAATATTCATGTCAATGGTAGCATTGGCTGCATTTGTATTGTTGTTGTTGTTATTATTATTGCTAGATAATAGAGCCATCAAAAGCATTGTCTGTGCCTCTGGGTTATCTTTGAGAAAAGATACATCAGGATTTTTTCCCTGACTAACAATTTTTTGTACAATTTCAGCCAAAGTAGTATTCATATTTTCAAATTATGAATTGAGAAAAAGGGAAAAAACAAAAGAGAGAGGAGGGAGGGTATAGAAAAAAAAAGATGAGCATAGAAGATAATTGGATAATTTATTAAGCTTTGCGTCCTGCCATTACAAATCAACATTTTCAAGTCACTTTGAGTGAAACACAGACCCCACTTCTAGTGATCAAGCGACTTGATTGCTACCATCATCTTCATCCTCTTCTTCACCTTGTGTTGTATCTAAATCCATGCCACCCATATCACTAGCATTGTTGGTTGTGTTACTGTTGTTTGGTTTAGGTTCATCAGACCCTTCAACATTTAGCGTTGTACCTGATTGCTTTTGTCGTTTTCTTCTTTGTATAAATCCTTCATAATTTACAATAGGCATCATAATATTATTATTACTATTTTTAGTAGTTGATTCGGCTAATAATGCATTGGCAGAATCCACATTTGCTTGCCGTAATAATTGATTCTCGGCAGACATGAGTTTTTTGAGATTTTCTTCTACGGTTCTGGATTGTTCAGATGTTAATTCACGCACTTTTTGTGGATCGTCAGGTCGATTAATGTAAATCTACAAGTATTAAATTAGAAAATATATCCTCAATTGTCTCTAATCATTGCCATATTTACAGGTGTTTGTCTAAAAGAATGCTTGCTTGGAAATGAGGGCAAATGTCGAGGAACATAAGTGGGCATACCACCCTCTGTTGTTTGATCTTCGGCTTCATCTTCTGAATCTTCATTATCTGATGGGAGGAATTCTGGTATACTTTCCAACGTCGACTCTGTCTTTTGTGTTTTGAAGTATTTCTTTGTCAATTTAACTATGTTTGTTGAGTAATTTTAGCACAATAATTTCAATTCAAATCGAGAGAGGGTGGAAAGGAGTAGGGCAAATATTCACCTGTTTTTGTATCGTTTACTTTAGCGTTTAAATATTCTTTGAAATTCGATATTTCGACACCAGAGTTTTCTAGCGACCGTGTGATATCATGTATATTTGGTTTTGCTCTATTACCTAACTCTGCAAATAAATGCGCAGACGATAGCATTTTATCTAGATCTATTTTTTATTTCAAATTAAAACAAATATCACACCCACAAAAAAATCGTCTTACAGGAATCTAGTAAACTTGAGAACGCATCTAAAGCTTGTGGTTGAATCCCTTGAAAGCCACTTTCTTTAGCTACTATAGATACAACCTTCTCATTCACTTCGAATGTAAAATCGTCACTGAAAGCACGTTTATTTTGCATTCTGATGTATTAGTATATTGTTACAAAGAGAAGAAAAGTGTCTGGAAATTTGCAAGTTTTTCGTGTGTACTCTACAGTCATTTGAAAGGCAGCCGTACAAAATAGTCCACTGACAGCAGCAGGCTTTAACTAGCCTGTTTGTTTTTTCTTCAGGATGTCTAATTAAGAACGATTAATTAATAAATTGGTATACATATCCATTATAGAACAACAAGACGTTCTCTACAAAGATTACTGCATAATAATCTTCTTTAGTATATATATAGAATGTTTTTATATAGAGCTCCTTTTGATCTACTATCTATCTGAGGCAGAGTGTAGTGCGATTGTCGGGTATTATAATGAAATGTACAAAGAAACAACCTGCTGTTATGTTTGATTAAAAAAGGTTTTTTTCTTACGGTAATATCTCACAATGTCCTAGTATTGAATCTACATCAAATACTGCCACAAAAGCGAGACGTCGCAGTACCACATGTATATATACTTGTTTATATCAATATTTGAGACTTGATATATTTTTTTTGAAAAAATGAACGTAGAACACATAATGGCCCTACAATTTAACTATACATAAATAGGGCGTTTACTTATTAATTTCGGTAGCTGTCATTGCTGAATATGCTGGTTTTGACTGATTTGGTGTTGTTCTACTTTGAAATAGTCTGCTGTGCCCTATGCCCTGTGCTACAAACCACATTCTTTAAAAGACGCGTTTCATTCCTACGATTTAACCAACAAATCAATGTTATGCTAAAATCATAATTATGGTTGCTATCACAGCTGTAGTATATATTGTGAAACTTCCAGCCCATTTGGATCAATATATATTCATTGATTACGAGCATTTTTCTAGCTATTTGATTTTTAAGCAGAGGAAGAGACATTTTTTCTCAAAAATGTGTGCTAAACTCCTTCAAAAACAGCTGTTAGCTAATGAAATTAGGATATTTTATTTATATATTCACTATGCATCAAGCATAACTTCAAAATTAAATTTCAAACCATCATTTGATTTATAAAAATTTTCAAAGAATATTTGAAACAATTCATACAAAATAGTTTCAGTGAGCACGAGTTTTCATTTCTCCATTTCCACAGTAACTCGGGGAGACTAAATCTTTTGCAATTCTGTGGCTCAACACTAGAAGTACCTGTCTTTGCAACGGGAGGTCATTTTGGACCAATATTCGTCGAGAGCTGGTAAGCTTACTGACCTTGATAGGTGTAAATAGCACGTAACCAACTTGTTATTCAAACTTACCGAATGTTCAATGGCCCATGAAATCTAGTATCTGAAATACTTGTAGTACTTATTTATACCTATATCCATGATGTAGAGTGGCAGCTTACTTGAATGAGTATTCATAGATATCGTATTTACATTGCACTACGGCCGAACTGTGCTTCCCATGGAAATAATGATCTACACAGATGGGCAGAATAAAAATTTTTGTGCAGATCAGGCAGCCCAGATGAGCAGAGCAATGAGATCAAGGTTTTTTTAGTCAATTTACTAAAGTATATCAATCATGATATAATTAATAACAAAGATAATTTGAATGGTTTAAAGCAGATGTGAGTTACTCTGATTAAACAGAATTGCCTTCTTGATGAGATATATCAATTTGAAACTTGGGGTTTGAAAGAGTACTGCCCATGTTCTTCTTTCGGGAACCAAATGGGAACAACGACAACAACCTGTTTGGTAACACTAAAGTATTTATGCCTTTGTAAAGTCCTGTTTGTAACTCACAAAATCTTTTTTCTTCTCTACTCTTTCCTCAGCTCTTTTATTTATGTTTAAAACTACAACAAAAAGACTAATATTTTTTTATAAACTGAAATCAAGTAGCAGGTACATGTGCATGTGTTTCCTATTGTTTATTTGGGAATGAATTATTAATTGTTAATGTTAAGGTGCGTTATAATATCTTTCTCGGACAAAAAAAAAGCATACAGGGGTTAGTCATTTTGTTCCATCATCTACGTTATAATCAATGCTTTTTTGGTCTAAAGTCGATATCTACCTGGAGAAAAACTGGTGGTTATAAAAGTATGTATAGTATTGGCTCGATTTGAATGAATGAATAAACTCATGCAAGTCTATTTAGTTTCTATTTAGTGGCCAACAGCTAAAAAGAGAAAAACAAGATGTTGTCTTGTATATCACTACCAACTATCAAAGGTACACCATAATTATTACTTATTAGCTTGTTATTAATAATTGATTTTACTAATAAATCAATTTTTATAGGTCAAAAGTAAGTTTGTTCTGGTAAAGCATTGAATTAAATTGGCTTGGGACAAAGAAAAGGGTAAAAAGGCGGCAATAATAATAGGTTCCAGTGATGGCCATGTTTATGTTTATGATATTGGAGAGGTAAGAGTAAAAAAAAAACTTAATGTACATCACCTTTAGCGCAGTGATTATAAAGCAAGACTATATCATCATCAAATAAACTACCATAAAATATTAAAATTTATAAAGATTTACAGTAATAAGCTTGAATCAACTGGGTACAACAGCATTGTAAATTCTTGAAAAAGTCCTCAAGTATTATAAAATCTCTTATTTTTAAGACTTAAAAGGCTTATAAGCGGAATATAAATTTCGAAAATTATTCTTGTCCAGATCATCAATTTTGACATTTTTTAATTTTTTTTTCTGATTTTGCAAATTTAGAGTTAATTCTACTACCAATTATGAAAAAAAAAGTATACACATATACAGAATTTAGCGCTCTATTTACTCAATAAAAAATAATAAACATTTTTATTGCAAAATATTATATGAAAATCCTTTAACCAAAATTCTGTTTTTAAGGCAAAAGTACAAAGTTTCATTACTTAACATTTAATATTAAGCTTTTATAACATGTGTATTGGTAATGGCTACATTTTTCTCTCACAATGTAGTATATTTAAACGTTGATTTTGGTATCAAAATTTGATTTTTCTATTTTTTGATCTAAATTTTTTTTTTGTTTGTAAGTATGAAGATTTATTGAAATAAACTCATAAAAGGAATTATTAAATTATAATAAGAGGAGAGCAGGTGTAAAGAGAAACAAAAGTGACCCGTCTCAAAAAAAAATAGATAAATTAATTGCAAATGTTTAACGAGGATAATCGTCGCAAACTGATCATAGCACGATCCGTGATGGATTCGTTACTGGAGTCAACAGATTCAAAAAAGAATAACCATTTGGCTCGTCAGATGGCGGTCAGGATACATGTGAATGCTTCGAAAACTGTGATTTTTAGGTCAGAGTCTAAGAGGCGGTAAGAGGAGAGATTTAGAGCCATAACATTGTCATAAACGCTACCCAAACGGAGTGGTTCTGTCGGTACAAATACCAGAGCAAAGTAGTTAATCCATACTTCTTCAATGGAAGGGCAAGTGAAAAGAAAATGGGTGGTGGTTTCCCGTAACCCGCAGTTGATACATAAGTCATCAGGGAGGCGAAGAATATGTGCTGTATTGGCCTTGGCGGACACTTTGTTGTGGATTAGCCGAAACCAGAGATTACGAGCCGCACTAGGCATTTTCGTGTGAAGAAAAGAGGCCATGTGGAGTTGTTCGAGGGCAACTTGAGGTCGAGAAATTGGAGGCTGATCCCTCATGTACATAGCACGGAGCTGGGTATTGGTCATGGACAGGACTGGAACACCTTGATAGTTTAGCTTGTGACAGAGGTACGGCGAAAAATCAACATCAACTGCAGGTAGATCTTGTGGCAGTGGACCAGAAGGAGTCTGTAGATGCACTTGGAAGGATGAGTGAAACTTCAGGTGGTCTGAACGAAATGCGCTGATAATCTTGGTCAAGATGCTAATATTACGGCATCGGGATCTTGTTGTAAATACGAGAGAGTCATGCAAACGACTAGGCTCCAAGAAGTTCTGCACAGGTAGTTTACTGAGTTTTTTACCCTGAGTAATGCAAGGTTCAGTATTATCCTGTTGACACAATTCAGTAAATGGCAAAAGTAGTAGTGTTTCATAATTCAAATGACAACTGTCCCAAGAGGCGTGGACAGAGAAGGCGTCAATCGACCGAAGCAGAGGAAGCAAACAGTGGAGACCCGACAATGATGAGTTGGAGCGATACTGATGGAACAATAATGGCAGTTGAGGGTGGGAAGCCCCATAGCTCACTTGTATGAACGTGGACAGCGACTGCATCAGGAAATTAGGAATCGGTTGAGAATCCCCATTATCCAGGAGCAGCGCGCGAACATACCGTTGCTGCAATATATGTTGTTGAACTGTAATATCAAGAACCGCAAGGCCACCCTGATCCAGAGGAGAGTAGATAACTGCCTTCTTCATGGGGGGAAAAATCTTGTAGCACACGAATTGGTAAACCAAGGAAGACAACTTCTCGACAAAACTAACAGGTAAGACTGTAATTCGCAAAAAGTGCCAAAACCTAGAAAGAAACAGAGAGTTCACCATACGAGCACGACCATAAACAGAAACGGAGCGTGTCATATGTTTATCAAGAGATGTTTGCAAGCTGAGGATGGTTTCTTGAGAAAAGACTTCACGTTGAGGAATGCTAAACCAGATAGGATAACCTAGATATTTGATGTACGAAGGACTGGAGGAGTCAAACCATCGAAATCGCAATCTTTGTGTGAGATGCAACAAATCAGGCGGCACGCGAGACTTCAATCCAGAGAGGGGAAATGCCACCGTTTTATGGTAGTTGACACGAGCATTGGATGCTCGACCATAACAAGTAAGATGATCTTGGATTGCTTGTAGTTCAGTCCGATTCCTAACGATAACTAAAAGGTCATCGGCATAGGCCAACAGTTTGATAGGAGAGGGCGCTGAGACTTGTACAGAGGGGATCTTCCTGATAGACTGCGTTTGGAGAGCATATCCTTGAATATTACGATCTTGGAGTATGGCCAGCAGCAGGGGTTCTAAAGCAAAGTTGAATAGTACCGGCGAGATAGAGTCTCCTTGTCGAAGACCACGCTTCTGGGCTACGGAATCAGACATAAAACCATTCATATTGACGACAATTTGGTTCTTGAAAAACAAATTACTTATACACTGGATGAATTTGGGTGGGAAACCAAATTTAGTCAGTACCTTGCATAGGTAAGTTTCATTCACATAATCGTAGGCCTTAGCACTATCAATGGCGACGCCAACCGAGCCAGTATTATGTATCTTAGCATCCTCCATCAGAATGCGCAGTGCGAGTCCATGATCACCAATGAATCGAGTAGGCATGAAGCCGGCTTGAAATTGCGTAATCACCTTATTGGCAGCGTCAATCACTCGAGAGTTGAGGATACGGGTGAATACCTTACAGTCAGTGTTAATCAACGAGATGGGACGCCAGTTAGCCAAGTCAGTTGCATCTCCTTTCTTGGGAAGAAGCACGATACAAGTCTCCTGCCAAGACTTTGGGAATATACCCAGGTGAATAGCATCATTATACACAGAGGTAACCAGAGTCTTGCATTCAGGATGAGTCAGGATGAGACGAAGGATTGGATATGGTAATCCGTCCTTGCCAGGACTACTGACCTTAGGGCAACGTTTAGATGAGATTAGGATATCATCAAGATCGATGTCCGAGACGATGGTGTCGGCATCCTCAGCAGTGATAGTCGTCTGAATATGAGCAAGAATCTTGTTCATAGAATATTGGTGAGTCGGTTCAGGTGAATATAACACATTGTAATAGGAATGGACTGCGTCCAACTTGGCCGCCGTGCTACTACAGGTGACCCCAGACTGTGGGTGGGTAATGTGAACAAAGTAACGTTGTGCTAAACGCCGTTCACCAGTACGCTTGAGAAACCCAACCGAGTTTTCATTGTGTACCAGCCATCGTTTCCCGGCTTGCAGTGTTGCGTGTTGATTCAGTTCATGTTGTATGCGAGCAATGGCATGTTCCACCTGAGGTAGTTCGTTCTGAAGAGATTGTTGATCATTCTTGTAGGTTCTGATCAGCAGATTTCTTGAACTTTGAAGCTCCCTGAGGCGATCTTTTCTCCAAGATGAGCGATTACTACAATAGCACTTGGTCAGTTTCTTGACATATCCTTTCAATCGATCCCACTTGACTTGATTGCTATCTGAAGATTGAGAGAGTATGTTTTGCATGAAATGACTAATACCCGAATTGATTTTCTTGACATAAGATTTATGGTGGACTAGATTTGGATTCGCTCGCCATAGGCCTTTACCAGTGTTAGTCAGTTGAATCTTAAAATTAACTGTCATCAAAGCATGATCTGTCCACTCGTTAGGGATGTATTCAATGTTGTTGTTGAAGTATAGATCTTTCAGCTGTCGCCCAACCATGATGTAGTCAAGAGTTTTGATAACTGGACCACGTCTAAATGTTGGTAGGGTTTCGAAGAATGGATCGCTATAGTTGTTGTTGTTGCAGTCATGCAAAAATGTGTCGGTAAATCGAACAAATGAGGTAGGTTGTTTATAGCGAAAGTTGCCGGGAAGTCGCAGATCATATTGAAAATTAAAATCACCAGCAAGAATCAACCTGTCTAAAATGTCAGAGTAGTCGTGGAGGGACTTGAGGTAAGCCATTAGGTTGTTGTAAAAGGCTGTCTTGTTAGGAACAGTATCAGCAGGAGCATAGATATTAAGTACGTAAAGTGGTAATAAATTTGGTTCTGAAGGCACTGTCAATTTGGCTAGAATAAAACGTCCGTCGTCGGATTTATGAATCATCTCCATGTGAATATTGTTATTGAAGTTGAGCAATCCACATTTCGACGTCCAGATGCTTTCTTTACATTGAAATTTGAGATCAAGCATTGATGTTCGATCTGAAAAGTTGAGTGAGGGTATATTGGTTTCTTGGAACGCAAAAATGTCACATTTTTGCGACCTTAAATACCGAATAAAGGAATCAGCTAATTGAGGATTATTTAGTTTGAGCAGATATCGACAATTAAGTGACCCAAATTTAATATTTAAGGATTTACTATAGTTATTATGATTACTCATAATAACTATTTGGTGTTGTGCTTGGTGGTAGACTTCTTCTTCTCCACAGAAGATCCACCAGATCTAGGTTTGAGCAATGATGCACCTAGTTGTTCCTTCACCTTGGGTTTCTTTGCCTTCCGAGCTTCACGACGTTGTTGCAATTTTGCCCGAAGCCTCATTTGCATGACAACTTCATCGATAGGAATGGCCTTGACATCAGCCTCCTTTGCAGCGTCCTCCATATTAACATCAATGCATGCCAACTCTTCCTCGTTAAATTCCATATCATCGTCCTCAAAGTCCGACGCATCCAATTCTTCCTCCCTGATTTCAGGAACCATTACTGCTTTTGTAGCATCCAGTCTCTTTTGTACTTGGGCAACCTCTGTTTGTGTGACGGGAGAGGGTGCATTATCCGGTGCGACGTTAATTTGTTCTGACACAGGAGCTAACTCGATAGTCTCAGCGGCAGGAGCGTTAGGAACTACAACGGCCTTGGCTGCAGGTGCTGATTGGTTTGCTGATGCATGTTGCTGACCCTTTCGAGCTTGCTTGTTTTGATTCCACCAGGCTTTAGGACATTTAGCTTGCAAATGATCGGCAGAGCTACAAATGTAACAACTCTTGACCTGATGCTTTATCATTTTAGGACAGTTACCAAAAACATGGTCAATGACATGACAGCGACTACAAATAGGCTTCATGCCGGTATATGTGAGTTTCAACATTTCACCCTCCTCCCAAGAGGAAAGTTGAGGACTCAGAGGCTTGTATTGTTTGCCTGGAAGCAAATTCAAAGTGACAAATCCTCTCCCAGTAAAGAAGTGTCCGTGAACAGTATAGTTCAGACCCATTTCCAAGATTTCACCAAATTCAGCAAAGATAGCTTTCATGCGAGGCTTCAAGATTGACTCGTCCTCGTGAGGAAGATTATGAACGCTAACCCGGACGATGGTGGTATCTTTAGGAAAGGTACGACTAATTGTGACTCTATTGTCCTTGTAGAAAAAATCCTTCTTTAATGCTTCTTCTCTAGCCTCCTCAGACCGAAAGTTGATTTCAAAATATTTGGAATCCTTTGTAGCATTACGAATACGAAGACCGAGTGCGGCAGGAAACTGTTCCCTAAGTGCTAAACTGAGGTCCTTGAAGTTGACCTCTGAGCCGAGAAATTGCTTGGTGGCAATCACAATTGAGTTCTTATCACGAGCCTGAAGAAAAAGTTGTCCACCTTCCGTGAGTTGTCCAAGTTCCTCAGAGCTTTTCTTTTCCATGTCAAAGACATCTCTTGCTTGTTGAGAATTAAGAATCTGTGCATATGTGCGCAGTGGATCTTTCTGTTTGTTTGGATTATGTCGAGAATCCGTGGTGTTTCCACCAATCAGATTCCCTCCTTTAGGCAATGTTTGGTTAGCGGAAAGAGCCATGTTTGATCTAAATCATGAGTGTTGGTAAGGGTAAAATGAGTCTCAAAAATGTCCGCTACAAAGTCTGAATTTTCAGACCTTAAATGGTTAAATATAAGAAAAGTAAACCAAAAAAACACTTTTTTATTTAAAACTTAGATATACCATAGTATAAGAGAAGATTTAGCCGTTCGATTTTGCTATGCTCAATTACGACGTCATTCTACGGGCTCGCTTTTGCAATTTTTTAATAAATGTATGATACTGTATGACACACGGTTTTTTTGGTAGAAAATGCATGTTTCTATGCATGATAACAGATATTGCCTATTTCGTTTAGTTTATGGGTTGATGCGCTGTAATGCTGCTTTTACATTGGCTAAAATGTGCGCTAAATAATGTAAAGCCTTGAAAATCCTTTTACACGTGTGTTGTTTATCTCTTTTTGTTTTCATGTTCCAAGGATATACTCACCGTTTGAGAAGGCATGTCAGACTATCAAGCTGGTATTCTTTTCTTGTATCTGAATACGCATTCTAACATAAGGGACTAATGTTATAATAATATAGGCAGCAGTCTATATTAGAGACTGATATTTTCATTTGACCGCATTTTAGGATCAAATATCATTATGTAATAATCCTGTGTATGCATAGTAGTAGGATTGCCCATAAGCATATTATTACCCCTATTTGTACATAATAATTAAATCTTACCATGAGCATAATGAGCTGATCGTATGGGCAAAAATTGGTTTGTACATGAGCATTGTGCCGTTCTCAACATTTCATTGCATTTTTTACTGGACTAATTGGCTTTTAATTACATTTGCTTTTATTAATATAGATTATAGACAATGTAGTAAACTACATATACCAAGTTTGTTTAGTAATCAAATTGATCTTAGTCAACATCTAAGATCTAATAACTTTAAATCACACAAAACTTTAAAATGTCAAATTGTACCACTGGTACTTCCAAACTAGGAACTAAACCATGAAGGTCTTGCTTCAAGATCTTATTACTGTATTATTAATAGAATTAGAAAATAGTATATACTGTATATCACAAAGGCTATGGTAATCCATAAACCTTTGCTTTACTTTATATCTTAAATAAATATCAAAGAGTTATAATTGTATTCGCAACGCTTTTTTTGATTAATTACTATTTTTTGTAGCAGACAATATAATTCAATGCATTATTGATGTAGAGCAATACATGCAAGCACCAATATATTTACAATTATCACCATTTTTTGTAAATATGTTTATAGCCATAATTATGTTTACAGCAACAATGGTTTTTGCTCGAGCATAAACTTAAATAACACTTACTGCTTAAATATATATGCCAAGCCAAATCTAAGATTATATATGTTACTTTATCACGCATAAAATTTAAACAAATTAACCTTTAAACATACCATATTAGTTTACAATTGTCAGCTGTAAAAAGATTTGTTTTCAAGTATACAGTAGCTACAATCAAAACTATGGTTATCAGATAAAATATTGGATTATTCTTTTTTTTTTGTTACTATATCATTTGAAATTTTATCACTTTTTTGGAACATTTTGTGGGTTTGTAGCCAGTTCTAGCTTTTATTGAGTAGGTATAAATATCATTGTCTTTGATTTGATCTAGTAATCAGGAAATATGTCCAACAATACAATAGTAACTTAGGAACAAGTACCATGAACCGATGCTGTTATACAGAGCAAAACTTTTATCCAGGGCCTACAGAACTCATCAAGACATTATTAACAAAGATATTATGTTTATTTTATCCTCTATCTAATGGCAATAATACAAAGTGTCACATATTTGACTCAATGCAAAACGTTCTCTCCAAACAAACATATATTCGCAGAAAATACATAATCCTAATGCCATTATTATCAAGTATCCATTTTTCTTAATTTTTACTTGGAAATCGCATTTGCCACATCATATACAGAATACAGTAATGTTCAAAAACGCAAAATTCTTTCCTTTTGATTCATTGATGTCTCTACCGATTACATATATTTCACAAACCACTATTACACACCAAATTAAAATTGCATATCAGGAAATTAGCTGCATTATATTGGAAAATTAGGTAAAAGCATTTGACATTGGCAGTATCCAGAAATGCCAAATTTGTCAAATAATCGGTCATTCTCAACGCTTGAGTAAACAGAATTATATCTTTTTTCAAGCTATATTTTATAATGCATCAATTGGATGCAAATGCGCAGCTTTATTTGTGCTATTTTGCTTTATTTTAAGCGCATTTTTGATGGAGTAACAATACATCATGTAGAAATCTTTAAAAATCAGCTAAATGACTAATCACTTTTATTAATTAAAAATTGAAATACGAAAACTCTTATAAGCCTTTATTCTCAAAAATACAGAATGCGCCGTATTTTCTTGTTTATTTGCATTATTTTACTAGAATCTAGCTACAGTTTTAATCGAGTAATGATGCACTATCTCCAAATTTAAAAAAATTAACCAAATGACTAATGATTTCAATCACTCCAAAACGAAACATTAAAGCATTTACATTTCTGTTTTCTTAGTACTGCAATATGCGCCAAATGTGCTGCTTTTATTTCCACATTTTTTCTTAATTGTAGCTGCATTTTTGATGGAGTAATGACAGATATACCATCAAAAACACCCTCAAAAAATTGTTCAAATGACGGGAGTCACTAATATTGCTTGAAATTTGAAAGATCGTCAAAAGTTCTGAGCTATAAATCCGTCAACCATATCGTTCTATCAAAATCTCGAAAAACAAATTTAATGTCTTGTTTCAAAATCGACTCTCTCGGACTTTAAATGAAATCGCGCGCTTTAAGTTGTAGTCTACTTTTAAGTTGTTAATGTTGTGAAAAATACTGGAAATTAGGAAATGGTTCCAATATTTGACAGAAAACTGTATATTTACCGTCACCTGACCATTAAATAGTTTTTGTAGCTCGTACAATTTTGCATCAATTCACGGTTTTAAATAAAAAATTTTGCTCTCAAATTCTTTCATAAATACAAATATTTTGTGTACCACAGCTTTACATTTAAGTCAATTACCTTTCATCAAATCTTAATTTATCTATAACTCGATGAAAAATTGATATTTTTTGAAGATTTAAAAATCATCCAGTAGATAAAGCTGTATAAAATGTGTTGGTTATTTACTGCAAATTATTAGTAGATCAGTTCATTTAAGAAACAAAGGTTTTTTATTTTTCAATATTTATTTTCTGACAGTTACTTAAATCAATAATATTTGAAACCTTAAACTTTTTGAAAAATAAATTCAAAGCTCATTGCACGATACATGACAGCATTGATCATGTACAGTATAAGCATGACGTTTGATTATTAATTTCGGTGTCCTCATTTCCGTTTATGCTGGTTTTCACTGATTTAGGACTCTATTTCTAATTTCAAATTATCTATTTAGCAACAAATCCCATTTGGGAAAAGGGTGCTCTTGATTCGTACGATTTATCTAGCAAATCCATGAGATACTGAAGCTACTTAGTGCTGAATAATATCATACAGTACTTGCAGTAGTATCATATTTTGAAACTTACAGCCCATTTGGATTAGTATTTATTGGTTATTACAAGATTTTTCCAGTTGCTTCCCGTTTTTTAAGCAGAGTGCAGTGGAATTACATACTAAAAACGCTTGATAATAACAAAATAACCTAATTTCCAAGCGTCGCTCATAAAATATGATGCCACTTGAAATGTGAATAACAATAATAAACAAACGCTTCAATTGAACACAATAACAAACGCATGCTAAAAATATGAAATACCTTTTTTGAACCATACATGTCGTGTAGATAATAACACCCTTGATCACGGCGCAATCAATTACACAAATGACATATATATTAAACAGGATTCTATCCAAATCAATAATGATAATAAACAAAGATATCAATTTAGTCAACTACTCATCTATATTGAAGTTGCATTATCAATATAAATAAGATTCAAGCATATAAAAACTATCCCTTAAAAATCAAGGTTACATAAAATAGATATAACAGAAATAAACAAAACAACCATTTCCCAAAAGGTCGATATTGTCACACTTGACATACAATTCCTTATGGTCAATACTCTACACATTTCACCCCTTAAAATATTAAATCAATAACAATGTACTCAAAACTGGAAGATTACTAAATATACATCCATTCAAGTCTGATGGTATCCAAGTTTTCCAAATCACTATAAATACCCTCATACTTTTCAATTATTTTAACTCTTCAGAAATCTTTTGTAATAAAAACTTTAGCTGATTATAGTTGTATTTCTACTGCTTTTATTTTTATATTTTTTTTTATTTTAGTAAATAACTTTGTCATTTACTGCACAGAGAAAAAAGACAGGTTTCTTGTCGAAAGTGGTGGTATACTTCTTCAAAAACAGCTGTTAACTAATAAAATCAAGATATGTTATTGATTTGATATTTCAAGGGGCAAATCATGTAGAGCATTGACCACAAGGGATTGATGTCAAGTGTGAAAATATCGACCTTTTGGGAAATGATGGTTTTATTTATTTCTGTTATATCTATTTTATGTAATTTGAACTAAGGGGTAATTTTTATATGCTTGAATCTTATTTATATTGATAGAGCAGCTTCAATATAGATGAGTAGTTGACTAAATTGATATCTTTGTTTATTATCATTATTGATTTGGATAGAATCCTGTTTAATATATATGTCATTTGTGTAATTGATTGCGCCGTGATCAAGGGTGTTATTATCTACACGACATGTATGGTTCAAAAAGGGTATTTCATATTTTTAGCATGCGTTTGTTATTGTGTTCAATTGAAGAAGCGTTTGTTTATTATTGTTATTCACATTTCAAGTGGCATCATATTTTATGAGCGACACTTGGAAATTAGGTTATTTTGTTATTATCAAGCGTTTTTTTTAGTATGTAGTTCCACTGCAACAAGTACATATTTCTGTAATTGTTTATTTGGAAATAAATTATTAACTATTAATATTAGAGCGCAATACAATTTTTTTCTTGAACAAAAAAAGTATTCAAGACTTAGTCATTTTGTTCCATCATCTACGTTGTAATCAACCCTTTTTTGGTCTAAAGTCGATATCTACCTGCAGAAAAATTGGTGATTATAAAAGTAGTATATATAGTATTGACTCAATTTGAATGAATGAATGAATAAACTGATGTTAGTCTATTTAGTTTCTAAAAAGCATTTATTTCTCTTTAGTGGACAACAGCTAAGAGGAAAACAAGATTTTGTCTTGTATATCACTACCAACAATTAAAGGTATACCATAATTATTACTTATTAGCTTGTTATTAATAATTGATTTTACTAATAAATCAATTTTTATAGTTCAAAAGTAAGTTTGTTCTGGTAAAGCATTGAATAAACTGGCTTTAGGGACATAGACGGCCAAAAGGTGGCAATAGGTTCGAGTGTTCGAGTGGTCGCCATGTTTATGTTTATGATGATGTTGGAGGGGTAAGACTAAAACTTAATATAAACCACCTCTAGCGCACTAATTATCAAGTAAGGTTATATCATCATTGTTGTATTCCACCTACTAGTATCATACATTATCACCTTCTACAGTATCAATACATCTTACAATCTATTGACTACGACATGTATTGAAGTGCAAGTCTTGATATCGGATATAAGAAACTCCTAGCGTACCAAGTTTAATCCAGTAATTACCAAGAACGCTTGGACCTCAATTATGACACCACATTATTTCATCCCAGCAGTTAACCAATCAAGTAGCTATCAAATCAACATCCAAGCATATTTAGCGCAGCATTGAAACAACACAACTCACAAGCTCTGCAAGAACGGTTAAATTATGATTGATCCATTTCAATCCATAGATTACTATCAAACAGATCCAATAGTTCAATAGTGCCTTAAATTACATCTCAGGATCTCAATGTCTAATCAATATAAAAGGCCATACTTTTACATCTAAATAAGCGATATCTTGTTTTTATTATACAGTCGAAGAACTGATTAATTACTCATTCTTTTATAATTGTATTCTTTTTTAAGTAATATTTATCAATCCTGAAAATATACGACATTTTTTTTAATCAAATTTAATTCCTGTCCTCGCTATCGTTTATCAATATGGTCCATCAACAACAATCTACTCCTGCTCTCTCCGAATCTCCTTTGGTTGCTATCCCAAATGATTCTCTCAATTCCTCTGCTCCTCCTGCTACTGAAAGTGATACCTGTGCTACTGGGGTCAATTCCCAATCAGACATTGGTGCATCTGACATGGACGTTGATTCTGATACGATGTCTTCAGTTGCCAGTATTTCCAACCCTGGTCAATTACTGCAACTTCATCGAACTATCAATCAATTAACCATTGATGCTACCCTTGCCTCCGCTAAGGTATCATCCCTTCATGGTGAAGCTCGTCAGATTGCTGTTCGTGAACTTCAAGATCTTTCGACTACGATTCGTACTAGTATTGATTTACTCAATCATCTGCGTGCATCCAATGCCACCAGTAACGTACAATCTACGAGTCCCAGATCTGTTCCTGCATCAAAAGTTGTTTGTCCTAACAACTTGCCTCATTTCCAATGGGAAGGCTCTGTATTCGATGAAAGAAACACTATCTTTGTCGACGTCGACGCTTGCTTGACAAAGTTCCAAGATGTAATGTTCGCTTATAATCTTGACTTTGATGCCGAATTTGGCCGCCTTGTTCCTCCTATGTTGAGTCCTACTCAAAGAACATGGTACCAATCATTCGTAGCCAACTCTAAACAACCTACGTGGGCCGAATTCAAGGCTTCATTCAAGGCTAGATATGGCTTAAGTGTTCTTGACGATCGTCAAAAGTGTACGTCAGATCTTGTCGACATCTCGTTGAATCCTGAGGAAACTCTCGATTCATTTGTTGACAGGTTCAATGATCTTCGTCGTCGTGCTTTTGATCAAGTGCCTCCTCCTTTTTTGCTGGTGTCTCGATTTATGTTGGCTTTACCTCAACCTCTGCGCAGTCAAGTTAACATCGTTCGCCAAAGCAAAGAAGCCCATGGTGATGTCAGTGTCGATTTCATTATTCGCACTGCAAGAGATTTGTTGGCGTCTATGACTCCTTCTGAAGCGGCTGCTGCTATGAGTCGTAAAGAAGTAGTCAAGCACGAAAAAGGTACCAAAGCTTCCAAATGGGCCTCTACTTCTGCTGCTGACAACTCTCATGTGTCTATCCCAATTCAAGGTGCCGCTGCATCCAAGATCAGCAAGCCTAACATGAAGAAAAGTGCTGGTATCTCTGGTAGATTTTGTGATTATCACAAAAGCAAAGGCCATAATACCTCTGAGTGTCAAGCTTACGCAGCTAAGCTCGCTGAACAAGTGCCTGCTGCTTCCACTAGTACTCCATCTTCCTCACCTCAAACTACTGGTCGCCCATTCAAGACAACTAGACCATCTTGTCGTGATTGTGGTGCTCCCAATTACGTTTATGGTCACGTATGTAACACTGCAACTCGTACTGGTGAATCTCCCAAGACTCCTGAACGTCGTTTCGGAATGATGCGTATCAGTGATTCTGAACCTGCCACAGTTAAACAGGATAAAACATCCACTGTTACACCTGCTTCTGCTGCTACTAGTGCCTCGTCTCCTGCCAAAGTTACTGGTACCAAGAGTTCAAAGTTTTGCGTTTACCACAAGCGTAAATCACACAACACTAGCGACTGTAACGCCTACGCTGCTTACATTGCTACATTGTCATCCAAAGCTTTGGATGGTGCCAAAGGTACCTCTGGTACTGATGCTGCTCCTAGTACTCCTGGTACTCCTTCATCTGCTGTTACTAATACAGTTGCCCCTAGTGCAACTAGTGACACTACTACTACTACTGCTGCTAACTCTGCGTCTGCTACTACAACCCAATCTACATCTGCTTCTGACGATGCTATGGATGTCGATGTCGTTGTTGCAACCGAAGCACACAAATGTAAGTTAAACGAATTCTCAAATTTACCTATTAACAAATCTAACTCACTCCTCGTACCTTTAATCGTAGAATCCTACAAAGTGTATGGTGTACTAGATACTGGTTGTACATTCTCTATTTGCGCTCCTCAATTTGCTAAATCTTTGGGTATCCATATCGATCTATCCACTGATGGGCATATTCAATTAGGACACACTTCGACAACTAAACCTAGAATAGGCTCATGTTATTTAAATATCTTTTATAATAAACGAAATTTTAAACATAAATTTGAAATATTTGACTTTTACACTGACTCAAACGATTGCCCAATACTTCTTGGACTAGACATCATGTCTCAATTGAATATTGGCATTACAGGTCTCACATCATCATGGTTTGAATACACTGGTCCTGAACTTCCTTCACCCATTGATCCCGATGTTGAACCCAACAACGATCCTTATGGATCCCCAACTGAACGAAATCTCGCTTACGCACAAATTGAACCTTTATTGAAAGAAAATGCTAACATTGATCTTGCTTCTACTTACTGTAACCTTCCAGGCGCTATTGTCCAATTGGAAACGATACCTAACAAAATTGCTTATCGTGCTCCATATCCGGTACCAATCGTCTACAAAGAAGCAGTACTAGCACAACTTGATCAATGGCAGAAGGATGGTGTGATTGAACGAAGTCCTAGTCATACTGGATGGAATCACCCACTTTTAGTCGTTGCTAAAAAGAATTCTGCTGGTGTATATTCTTTCGATAAACCTCGAATTGTCGCTGATGTTCGTTTATTCAACCAAATCCTCGTCAGTACGGATAAATATCAAATGCCACGCATCGATGACATTCATCAACGCTTCAGTGCTGCAAAGATAATAAGTTCCATCGACGTAAAGAGTTTTTTCACTAGTTTTTTAGTGGACAGACGCTTTCGATTTAAGTTGAGTTTCTCGTGTCCATTTACCAATCAGCAATATATGTGGCGCAAAGTTTGTTTCGGGATTTCCTTTATTGGCAATTTAACGTCACGCTGTCTTTCAAATTTATTCTCCGACATGCGAGAACATGTTTGTCTCTATGTCGACGATATTGGTGTGCTAAGTTTTAACGATCCACTTGAAGAACATACGCAATTACTTGCAGAAGTGATTCGACGTTTGACTAACGCAAATCTCCAAATTAACCCAGACAAAATTGTCTTTGATCAACGCAGTGTACATGTCCTTGGTTGGAGCATTATCCATAATCGCCTGGTACCTGATTCCCGTAAATTGACAAACTTTCATACATGGCCGCTTCCCAAAACTGGCAAAGATATCATGCGTTATCTTGGATTTACCAACTATTTTCGTAGTGCTATTCCAGGTTACGGTACACTTGCTGCTCCTTTGGATGAATTGCGTAATCATAAAAGCCTTGCTAGTATTTGGAATGACACTCATACAACTGCATTTTACAATCTCCAAAAAGCTCTCGCTTCCTCAACTGCACTCAGCCCCATTGATTTTCGATACAAAGTAAATGTTGCTACAGACGCTTCTGCTACTGCTGTTGGTGGTATTATCTATCAAATCAAAGACAACACAGTACACTATATCACAATGGCTAGTCGCAAATTATCCAAATCTGAAATGGCTTATTCCACAACTAAACGCGAACTGTTAGCTATTGTCTACATGTTCACAAAGTTTCACAAATGGCTTTTTGGTATACCTTTTATCTTACATACAGATCACCGTAGTCTTGTTTGGTTGCAAACTGAATCGACTCCTAATATGATGTTGTTAACATGGTATGAAGTTATTTTCTTTCATTATACTTATGATATCATTCATATTCCAGGATCGCGTAATATTTTACCAGATGCTCTCAGTCGTTTATTTCCAACTGATGCACCAGATGACAATAAACTGGAGGGGGGTAATTTATACAACAACACGAGTATTTTTGTAAAAGAAAAACGACGAAACCACAAACGTGGCGACACCGATCTTTTAACACAAACAAACAACCGTGACTCATCTTTACTCAAACCTAAAAAGCAAAACAACACCTTGTTTAAAAAACGCTTTAAGAAAAGCAACTTTAAGTATTCATCATTCCCTACGAAACATGATATTAACTATCACACTCCTGTGAATAACGATATTGACGTTTTTGATGCTTCAACTTACAATGCTATTTCATCATCAAAATCAAACGATCACAACGATAATTCATTAACGAATAACAATAGTCCGTCTATTAAAAATTCTGATACATTACCACACAACCATAATATTCTCATTTCACGAGCAATGAAATATGCTGACTATATGACACCTCCAGAATCTGAGAGAATCGAACTCATTCTGAAAGTGCATTTGTTAGGTCATGTGGGTATTAATGCTATTGAGAAAATTCTACACAATGATTATGCTGTACATTGGACGCACATGCGAGATGATATTACTAGAGTTTTAAAAGATTGTCATGCTTGTCAATCACACGGAATTTTTAGTGTTGGATATCATCCACCTCGAAATGTATTACCAGATAATGTATTCGATCACATTGCTGTCGATTTAGGAGATTTCGCTACTACATCAACTTCAGGCAATAATTACATTTTAGTTATTGTTGATTATTTTAGCAGATTTACTATATTGCGAGCACTACCTGACAAGAGCCCAGTGACTGTAGCTAGATCCTTGCTATCTGTCTGTTCTTTGTTTGGATGGCCTGCTCGTATAACAAGTGATAATGCTAATGAATTTGTTGGAACTTTCATACGAGAATTCCTCGAATTAAGTGGTCTTGATCGCCTAACATCGTTACCATACACGCCTACTGGCAACAGCCTGGTCGAATCATTTATGGGTGTTAGCAAACGAGCAATCATCAAATCATTAACGCACGATGCAGCAGAACCTGAATCATGGGATCTATATCTAGATGTCATTCAATATGCCATGAACATTCAGTATGCTCGTCTGCACAAATCTCAACCTTTTTCTGTCATGTTTAATCGTGCACCAAATCTTTTCAAAGATTATTCGAATTCACCTGCTCCTGCAATTGATATTAATAATCCAAATACTGAAATTATTGACAAGCGATTAAAATACGTTAAGGAAATTGTTATCCCTGCTATTCACAAACGAATCCAGGAAACACAATTAAAAGATCATGCTACTTTTGAACGCACTCACAAAATTGTATACGACAAGTATCCAATCAACTCAAAAGTTATGATTGTAAATCCACTTCGCACATCCAAACTAAGCCCTCGCTGGTTAGGACCATACCTAATAAAAAACTATACTAGACATGGCAGCTATGTATTAGCAGATTTAACAGGTGAACTTTTATCTCGAGATGTAGCTACTCAACATATACGAGTCATAGATTCTTCAGATAATCATCTCACACACGGGTTCAAAGATCGTCATTATGAAGTACAGGCTATCGTTAACCATCGTATCGACAAAGACACTGGTGAAATGTTCTATCGCACAAATTGGGTAGGATACCAGAAGTCAGATGATACATGGCAGCGCGAATCCGACTTTGACTCTAAGAAACCTATTTGTGATTATTGGGCAAGAATCAATCCAACTAAACTAGGTGCGCCGCTACCTAATACAGTTAATAAACGCAAGTTGAATCGTCGTCGAAAGCACGCAGGACCTACTGTAAATCGTCGACATCCCAACAAGAAGCCTAATTCTAAAGCTACAAATCAAGAAACGTTGTCTCCACAACAAGCTTAATTCATCAAGCAAATAGTTGTAGTAATCTTTTCCTTACTTTTTTTATTTTTTTTCCATGCCAAGGTTTTTTCCAAAGGTTTTTATCGATCACTACAAGCTCTTCAACACTTTCATCTTATACCAAATTTATACTACTTTACTTCTCTGGTTTTCTCATTTATACTGGTACCTCATCTACTTCAAATTGGTCTTTTCTTTTCTATCCTGGTCATGTCAACTCTTTTCTTTATGCCTATCCTCATTTTTGAATTAATTTTCCCAAGATCTGCGTCTTTAAATTAATTTGAAACATGATCTACAAAACCCACTTCCCGGTTTTATCTCGTAGAAGGCTGGGGGGGAGCAATGTTGTATTCCACCTACTAGTATCATACATTATCACCTTCTACAGTATCAATACATCTTACAATCTATTGACTACGACATGTATTGAAGTGCAAGTCTTGATATCGGATATAAGAAACTCCTAGCGTACCAAGTTTAATCCAGTAATTACCAAGAACGCTTGGACCTCAATTATGACACCACATTATTTCATCCCAGCAGTTAACCAATCAAGTAGTTATCAAATCAACATCCAAGCATATTTAGCGCAGCATTGAAACAACACAACTCACAAGCTCTGCAAGAACGGTTAAATTATGATTGATCCATTTCAATCCATAGATTACTATCAAACAGATCCAATAGTTCAATAGTGCCTTAAATTACATCTCAGGATCTCAATGTCTAATCAATATAAAAGGCCATACTTTTACATCTAAATAAACGATATCTTGTTTTTATTATACAGTTGAAGAACTGATTAATTACTCATTCTTTTATAATTGTATTCTTTTTTAAGTAATATTTATCAATCCTGAAAATATACGACAATCATCAAATAAACTACCGCACAATATTAAAATGCATAAAGGCTTACAGTAATAAGCTTGAATCAAGTGCATACAGCATCGTAAATTCTTGAAAAAGTTTTGAAAAAGTTTTCAAGTATTATAAAATCTCTTATTTTTAAGGCTTACAAGGCTTATAAGCGGAATATTAATTTAGAAAATTATTCTTGTCCAGATCATCAATTTTGACATTTTTTAATTTTTTATTTCTGGTTTTGCAAATTTAGAGTTAATTCTACTACCAATTATAAAAAAAAAAGTATACACATATACAGAGTTTAGCGCTCTATTTACTCAATAAAAAATAATAAACATTTTTATTGCAAAATATTACATGAAAATCCTTTAATCAAAAAATTGTTTTTGGGCCAAAAATGCTTAGTTTCATTACTTAACATTTAATATTAAGCTTTTATAAAATGTGTATTAGTCATGGCTACAATTTTCTCTCACAATGTAGTATATTTAAACGTTGATTTTGGTATCAAAATTTGATTTTCTGTTTTTTTATCCAAATCATGAGTGTTGGTAAGGATAAAATGAGCCCCGAAAATGTCCGCTACAAAGTCTCAATTTTCAGACCGTATGTGGTTAAATATATGAAAATTTTAAAAAAAGAAACGCTTTTTTATTTAAAACTTAGATACACCGTAGTATAAGAGACTTAGCCCTGCAATCTTGCTATGCTCAATTATGGGTCGCTCTACAGGCTCGCTTTTGCAATTTTTTAATGAATGTGTATGATATCACAGACGATTTTTCTGGTAGAGAAATGTATGTTTTTATGATACCAGATATTGCCTACTTTGCTTAGTTTATGGTTCATGTTGTAAATAACGTAAAGCCTTGAAAACCCTTTTCTGCGCCTGCTGTTTCTCTCTTTTTGTTTTCATATTCCAAGGATACTGTATATATATTCATCATTTGATAGGTCATATCAGACTGTCAAGTTGGTATTCTTTTCTTTTATCTGAAAACGCATTCTAACATAAGGGACTAATGTTTTCAATATAGGTAGCCAGTCTATATTAGAGACTGATATTTTTATTTAACCGCATTTTAAGATCAAATATCATTATTTACTACTACTGTAATGTTGGACGTACTTCATGATTACCAGATCAAATCAAAGACAATGATATTTATACCTACTCAATAAAAACTAGAACTGGCTACAAACCCACAAAATGTTCCAGAAAAGTGATAAAATTTCAAATGATATAGTCACAAAAAAAAAGAATAATCCAATGCTTTATCTGATAACCATAGTTTTGATCGTAGCTACTGTAATACTTGAAAACAAATCTTTTTACAGCTGACAATTGTAGACTAATATAGTATGTTTAAAGGTTAATGTGTTTAAATTTTATGTGTGATAAAGTAACATATATAATCTTAGATTTGGCTTGGCATATAAATTTAAGCAGTAAGTGTTATTTAAGTTTATGCTCGAGCAAAAACCATTTTTTCTGTAAACATTATAGCTATAAACATATTTACAAATGATAATAATCGTAAATATATCGGATCTTGCCTGTATTGCTCTACATCAACAACGTATTGAATTGTATTGTCTATAAAAACAAATGTAATTTAAAAACCCATTCCAGATTCCAGTAGAAAATGCAATGGAATTTTGAGAACGGCACAATGCTAATGTACAAACCAATTTGTGCCCATACGATCAGCTCATTATTATGCTCATGGTCAGATTTTATTATTATGCACAAATAGGGATTAATGATATGCTTATGGGCAATTCTACTATTATGCACACATGGGATTAATGTCATGCACATGGACAAATTCTATAATTCTGCACATACTACAGGGTTAGCATTGTGCTTGTATGCAGTTTCTTTTGTTGTGCCCATGTGCATCTTGTTATTATCTTTTTAGCCATCATATTCAGTGGGCACAACAGTTTAGGCTATAGTATGCAGTTCACCTACTAGGCACAACGAAATCATCTTGTGCAGCACAGGTTGGCCGTAGTTTTTTTTCCAATAAAAGCATACAGTAAGCTATAGGTGCACTTTAGGAATGATTTTCTTAACAAGAAGAAGAAGGTTGTAGACGTTATCCTTTAAGGTCAGCCTGATATGTCAAAAATCTAACCATTAAAAATTCAGGAACAATTATTAAAATCCGACGTCGATCATTGAAATTCAACATGATATGACATTTAGTAGCTAATACCCTAATACTAAATGCCATACCGAACCAGCAGCATTAACAACAAATATCAATAAATACAACTATAATAAGAAACAACAAAACAAAGTTAATCCCAACATCTAAATCAGGCATAATACCAACTCATCAACTACTCCCAGTCTCATATACTGTATTACGTACTATATAATCATTTCTTCCCAATCCATATTTGTACCCCAACATATAGTATTTATATGATTATGCTAATAATCATATAACTATTTAGAAAACATATAAATAGAAAGCATCAGTAAATTAATAAAATGTATCTTTTAGCAGAGTAATTTTGTTATAACATTTTCTGATATAACATAGCTTTTCAAAGATGTGTCCCTACTCTAATATAAAGTTGAAAGTTATTAGAATAAGAATTTGCCAAGCTAGGGTTTTTGTTTGTAAAAAGTAGGTTTCATATTGTGCTTTTAAATGGTTTTCCAATGTTTTTTGCCCAGTATTGAGTCGAATTATGTAAAATCTTCAAAGAAGATGTACCGTCACTCTATAGGTCATTGATATCTTCTCTCAGAGAATAGAAATATTGACAGACGGATATCTTATCTTATATGAAGTTAGTATGTATCTTAAGAGAAAGCATAAATATAATGTTGCTTTTTCATGCAAAATGGAACAGTTGCCTTCTTGATAATGTTTATTATATTTAATAATCATTTTAATTCATAAAGAAAGTTATAAAAATATGAAATCTGAAGATATACAAAAAAAAATAGGATATATATAGAAAATTAAAAAGATGTGAAAATTATAGATATCCGTCACACTAGAATATAAGTGCACTGGCCAAACAACATTGACCACAACTGATCTAAAACTGATTATAAAAAATCAAACTCCTAAATTGGGGTATCAATGTTTTGTATTCACAAGATTTGATTCAACTTTAAGCTGCTTTACATTTTTGTTTCATCAAAAAATATTGATTTTTCGTCGAGATAACCAAAATAATAGTTCACATCACTGCCTAAAACCTATCATAACGGTGTTCCAAAATTGATGTAAAAAAATGAAAGAAAAATGATTCAAAAAACAGAATTGTTTAAATGTTCATGAACTGCAAAGTAAGTTAACCTAGCATATTAAAAGTTTTTTGTAGGGTTTTGAATTCTGCATCCATCCAAATAAAATTCAAGCAAATTCTTTACATTAAAATTTGCATAAAATGCGATTGAAATTTTGGTAGTTTTGTGAAGATACGCATCGCTTTTTATAAGCATATTTTTAAAAAAAATTATTAAAATAATGCACAGCAAAAATATCTATTGATCGAGCTTTTGTTGAACCTTCTAGCTGTATTTTTCGTAGAGAAAACGAGATTTTTGTCAAATTTTTTTAAAATTCAGAATTTGGGATGAGGGTATACAAGGGGAAAATGGAAGCTAGAAACGAGAGTATCTTTTTGTACACGTTTTTGCGGATATCTCCACGAAAAATCAATATTTCGAAAAAAACTAAAATAGGTCCAAGAGAGCTCGACGAGCTTAATGACATGAATGTAAAAAGAGTGTTGTTCAATTTAACCAATATTTTGAAATCTCCTGCACAAATGCCAAAAAAAAGAAAAAAAAAAAAAGTGCACAGAATTTTTTTATACTTAAATATGCTATAGAGAACTTCAAAACTAGTAAATTTTATTATTAAAAATTGTTAAAATAGCTTAATTTTTTGCTAAGATATGGAGGCTCAAAGTTTTCATTTTTTAGCAGTGAAATACCTGTAAAAATCTGAAACATTAGCGCTGAAAAATTAATAACACCTGCAAAAAATGGGATATTTTTAGATACTTGTTTTTGGATTAAAGCTGAACATCTCAGGTACATTGGCATATACTTTTTTTTTTTATGTTATTTAGTGAAAAAACAAGTAGAATAGGAATGAAAAATGAGCCTCATTTTTCAAGAAAAAGCTGTAAATTTTATATGTTTTTGAGTCTTTCATGAGATATAAAATAAATTTAGGGATAGGTAACATAATTTGACTAATACATATGCATTTAGGAGTGTATAAGGTATGTCCTGAAAAGCGTTTGGTCATTTTGAATCGCACATATATTTTTAATCTACTATTTTTTTTTTTTTTTTTTTTTTTTTTGTACATCTGAAACATGCATTATAAAATGGCAAGAAGCCCAAAAATTATTTGAAATAAATAATTGTTTTTGTAGTTTGACGCCAAATGCTATAGATAATCTGACGATAGCAACTCAATGGCATCAAGCTCTTAAACCTTTTAAACCGCAGATCATTATAAGATCCTGATTTTATTGAATGGGAATAGTGTATGTAATCATTTTAGGAATAAATAAATCAAAGTTATATATATACAGTCGGGGTTACTAATGTTTCATCCATTCCCTATTTTTTCTATTTTTTTTTGTTATACTTTTCTTTCAAACTCTTTCTTTATTAATAAAACAATGTCCAAAACTTTTGAAATTAACATCAAAAAATTGCAAGACCCAACAGGAACCAAGCAAGATGTAAAAAAAAATGAAGCTTGGCGCAATTTTTTATTTAAAACAGCTTGGATTTAGCCAATATGACATTTCTACTATGATTGACATAAAGCGTCCTACAGTCCAAAGTATCATATCCAGAGGAGATCAAACTGGTACTACTTTAACAGGAAAAAGTACTGGAAGGCCATCTACCTTTGATGATTATACACAACGCCATTTGGAGCGATCAATAAGGAGAGATCCCTTTCAAACATTAGAGACCATTACGGGGCAACTCAGAATGATGGGAAAAAATGTCTCTCGCTCGACAACAAGAAAATGGATAAGAAAGTTGGGCTTCAAGTACTATAAACCTGCTGTTAAACCCAAGTTAACAGAGGAACATAAAAAAATAGACTGGAATGGGCACAATTTCATATCAATTGGTCTAATGAACAATGGAGACAAGTGGTTTGGTCTGATGAGTCAAGATTTCGTATTTGTGGCAATGATGGTACACCATTAGTTCTAAGAAAACAAGGTGAAAGATATGAGAGTTGCCATATATTACGTTCGGTAAAATTTGGTGGTGGTAGTGTGATGGTTTGGTCTTGTTTTTGGGCTGGGGGTTTTGGACCTTTGGTCTTTATTGACGGAAATATGAATCAAGAATCATATATTGATGTATTGTCGCAACACTACATTCCATGGGTTCAAGACTTACATCAAAATGAAGGTACTAATTTTGTGTTTCAGGAGGATAATGCTACCTGTCATACAGGTGCATATGCAAAATGGTGGAAGAGATCACATTCAATGAATGTTATGGAGGACTGGCCATCACAAAGTCCTGATCTCAACCCCATTGAACATGTTTGGAGCGAGCTCGCTCGTAAATTACGTAGCCGTAAACATCTAATTAATAATACCGAAGACCTTCGACGGGAACTTCTCGTCGCTTGGGAGAATATTGATGTTGAGTTCGCTGCCAAGTTAATTGAAAGTATGCCCAAAAGATGCAAGGCAATTATAGATAGCAAGGGAGAAGCAACAAAATATTAGTTTTATTATTTTATTTTTACTTTCAAGTAATAAACATATATATCTTATTTTTGACGAAGTATAGAATTATCAGAGACTTGCAATAAAGAGCAAACCAAATTTGAAAATAGGTGTTCATTATATTTTCATTTTCTTAATTTTTTTTGGATGAAACATTAGTAACCCCGACTGTATATATATATATAAATATATATAGCAGCTGCCAATATTGCATATTATGCCAGCTAATCAGTATCAAAAGTACAGGTAGTGCCATAAGTCTTTCCACGAATAACTGCCTCTACTCTCAACTCAACCTCACCAAAATACATTTTGATGGAAAGATCAACCTTTTCCCCCTCCATGACACCTGTCAAGGCAGGCATTGGAATGGTAAAATTAGCAACTTTTCTGACACCTGGACTTGTGGTATATCTTGGCAATTCATCAGTGCCAGCAGCATATAAAGTGCATGTTGTATGATGAGGGTAATAAGCAAAGAAATCTTTACTCACACAATTTTCGATATCTACGTATGAGAATAATTATTACAACATGTATCATTAAACAATGTGTAAATAATGCATACCTAGCGGTTGTCCTCGTCGCACATAAACTGAGAATCGATTATCACAACGAGCAGTACCATCTGCACGAATAATTTTATAATTAGGAGGATCGATACCTTCTTCGAATGTTGTGGTTGTATCGATACCGTACCAATAACGAGGAATACGGGTAGTAATTACATGAGGATTCAACCCAAAATAGACAGCGCCTCGAACAACAGCCAATTCACAACGAGGAGGTACAGCTACCAACCCAATTCTTGAACCAAACTCCTCTTGTACTCGCTCAAACAAATAATTGGAAGAACCAAACCCACCAACTAAAAATACAGCCTGCAATGAACCTGCTTTCACTAATTGATCCTCAATCAAATTCAAAACTTCCTTAACAACAGGTTCAAACACATCAGATCTAAGCTCGGCAGCTGTCAAGCAAAGCATGCCTTCTTCCAATCCAATTGCAGGATTATTCAGTGAACCTAAATTCATGGAGGCAGGCAACGAAATGTACTGATCTTCCACTCCATCGAATTGGGGTTTAATAAGGTCAACAAAGGTATCCATCATGGTTTCAAATGCTGATGCAGGGATGGATGACAAATATTCCTTAAATTTCTTTTTGAGTAATTTACGCATTCGTCGATCTAAAAATACCGAACCACAAGATTGGCCATGACCTTTAGTCGATTCTCTCAATTTTCGACCACTGTGCTCATCAATTTCAAAGACAATTAAATCTACAGTACCACCACCTGCGTCGCAAATCATGAATTTATCACCATGTTTAAGATTAAATTGCTCACATTTCTTTTCACAATAAAGAGCAGCTGCTTCAGGTTCTGAAATAAGCATCAATCTATCACGATGATCACTTTCATCTATCAAACCTGCCTTGATAGCAGCGTCACGCATAGTACTCTTCGCACGATCCGACCACATTGCAGGTACCGTTAAACACTATGCATGTATTAGATTAATAAGGAAGCTTTTTTTTTTTTTTTTTGCCATCAATTATAATTATACTTTACATATCTAAATTGATGTTGACCATAATTACGAGCGAAACCTTTCTTCAACTCGCTAACGACATGTTCATGAAATGATAATAAATAATCAGCGATTGCTTCGATAATAGTTAGACCATTCGGCAAAGGGGGCAAATCCTTGGCAATATTTTCATCTAGGTAAAGCTTATATTGTTTCAACAAAACCGAATTACGAGCCGTTGGACGTTGCATTTCAATACGAGCTGCGTTACCCCATTGTGTCATTTGGCTAGAGTTACCTTGATAGAAATTCAATGTCGGTGTCTGTTTAAAGGTTGTAAATGTTGTGTAATATATGTGGTATTTATAGTTTTTTTTTTTTTTTTTACCTTTGGATAGACGTGGCTGTTCTGCTTTGGCCTGTAAGTACGTATAGATATATTAATAGAAGAATTATACATGTTCAGACATCATATTACCATCTCACAATGTCAACAACTTCCTCATTTTGAGTAAAAGCATAGGCACATCCCGAGAAAGTGGTACCTTTTTTTTATATATATAAATATAATATTTGATTAATCTTTTATTTTGCATTCAATTCTATTCTACTCGACATACCAAAATCAATACCAATTATCACAGGATAATCATACGAATTGAATGCTATGCTATTAGAAGCCATTTTCAACAAAAATCGAAAAAGAAAGAAGAAAGGGGTAATGTAAATTTACAGTAAAAATCAACCTCTTCGTTTATTATTTTAGTCCCGCTTTTTTTTTCTTTTTTTTTTTTTTTTTTTATGGTAAGCTACTGGTATCTCTGTAAGCAAAATTCAAATTATAAACTTCGTTACATAATATTGGCCAACTAATTGACATTGTTCCTTTCTCTCTTTGTTCTAGTTGAAGCATTTCATACATGAATTTCAAATTAGGTTGAATAATAACATTTAAACGACGTGCTCGAACAAACAAATATGCTTGCACCAGAGAAAATTGTAAATGCTTCATTACATAACAAATTGTGATTGCTGCGCTTCGACTGACTCCTACTCTACAATGAATTAAGCAGGTTGTACCTTTTAGCCGAGCATCCTCTATATATATTATTTAGTGGGTATATTTTACGCAATTTTGATCTGCAAAACTCACCAATAAATTCCAATACATTGTCTAATCTACTACGAATCGAATCAATGCCATCGTCATATAAATTATCCAAGAATAATAATTCAAACGCATTTTTATCTAAATCTGCCTTTTCGCCTACACTCACAATATGCGTAATATTGAGTGCCTTCAACATGGCTGGGTTTGTTGCATGATTCAGGTTACCCAGGTATAGAAATGGCAAAATTCGAGATGGAAATGAACCTTCAAATCGTGGAGAATAAAACCAAGGAAACAATCTTTCTTCTTTTTTTGTGGGGGATAGTTGTGATTGCCTATATATATTGTCCGGTATCTTTTCATCTATATCAGTATTTGAAATTGAATTGATATAAGCATCATCTAATAGCTGTCGATTGTCTGCCTTTACTAGAGGGGCGTGAACATCCATCAAGACGTCTTTTCCGTTTTGTTCATCATCATTTTCACTCTCTACAGCATGTTCATTTGATTTTACTGAACGCACACTTAATCTTTTGATTGCCTCTGATGCATCTGCCGCGCTCTTTTTTCTTTTTGGTTGGGGTTCTATGCTTTCATGATCCTCAAAAAGCATGTGTTCAATTCTGCGTAACGTAGGAACATCTGCTGCATAGACGAAAAATGAGCGTATACGTTGTAGATAAAGATAAGCTTCTGGTAATTGTAATTTATAGTGATACATGATCCAAGTGAGTGATAATAAACTTGATTCGGTGTATCCATCAGAGCAATGAATGAGTATTTTACGATCGTGCTTTGCCTGATCTTCCATAAATAAGAGTAAATGATATAAGCGAGCATAAAATGCATCAAATTCCGATTTTTCGTTGGGTACACCAGTAGCAAACATGTCAAAATGGATCATCTCTGAAGGCATTTGACCATCTTTCAATTCATTTAATGTTTCACGAGCCAAAGTTAGAGTAGATGGTAAAGGCATATCAGCCAAATCATGTGCTTCGATACAGATAGAAAATTGATGAGGATTTACATCTTCTTCATGACTAAAATCGGATGAAGAAGACGATGACATGCCAATATCATAAGTTGATACAGGTGCATCTTGTGTGTTTCCCACCTATTCAAGAATAAATGGTTAATTTCAAACAACAACAATAACAACTGAACAAGATGATTTTTTTTTTTTTTTTTTACCCAAATATTTTTAGTTATCTCGGTTGTTTTACTCAATTCTCTCATTTGAATGTTTTCTAATTCAACAAAATCTCTTCTTTGTACCATTAAACCTGTTGAATCATACATGACTAGTTCAGGATAATCCCTTTCAAATACCGAGAATTCATCTATTTGTGTAAAATCATGCATAAATTTTTCGTTGCCATAGAAACCCGTTGCCTAACAACCTTTTTTTTTTTTTTTTTTTCTTACCTTCAATAATGATTGTTTTGTAGATCAAAGTATTTGCATTTGCTACCGCTCTTTTCCCCGCACTGTGTTGAACCGACTCAATCTGAGTCAATCTCTCTTGATATAATTTCTGTTGAGCAACAGCTAATTCTGTAGCTATTTGTTGAGCATGGGTTCCATACAATACTAAATCACAAATTGTCGAAAATCTCGAGATTTGGTTTTGGAAATTACGAAGGTTTATTGTACTGTCCTTGTTGGAACTATTGATAAATTCATATTGGTGAGGCGGCTCCATGAATAAAACTTGTTGGGGTAGTACTGTTTCGATAAGACGAGATGTAGTTTTCGAATCTTCGCAATGTATCACCATTAAACCACGATAATTTGGAACCATACTTCTTCTAACACCAAAGAATAAGTTTTGTTGGTTACTATATCCATCTACCCCATGTAACCAAGGGAAAAGGATGTCATTAGGTAATGGAAATTCGTTGTAAAGTTGATTAAATTTCGCAAATTGTTGAGCTGTAGTTGTGTAAATGTTTTCATGTTTTTGAGCGATTAAATCGTTCGGTATTTCGAACAAACTGCTGTTATTTATCTTCTCGGTAGGTAATGTCATAAAAATTTTTGTGGGGTTATAATAGAAGGGAAAGGAGTAGGGGATAAAGAAAAAAAAAAAAAAAAAAAATGCAAATAAAAGAAAAAGCTTAGAATCTTTTTCGATATTTTTCCGCTGTGGGGGGGGGGGTTTCAGATTACGCGAGATTTGGTCCTTTGATTTCTTTCTTTTCATCTCTGATTAATCTATTAAAGATGCCAAAATCCTCAAAAGAAAAAACAAATAAAAATAAAGACATTGATGTTTTGGAACAATTAAAAAAACTCGCCAAAAAACAAAAGAAAAAAAGCCTTAAATCCAGCAACAAGAAAGAAAGCAAGGCAGATAATGCAATGATCCCAATGACTAAAGAGGCGTATGAAAAACAACGTTCGATAATCAAGACGGAATACGATGCTCAAACGGGTAGAATGAGGTAATTTACGATATTAGATTTCGTATGAAAATTCTTTAACTTTTTTTATAAAAAAAAAAAAAAAAAAAAAAAAAACCAACATTTTTAGACGAAAACGAGCTACAGGTGAAATATTGGAAAGTATTGTAACCAAAGAGCAACATTTAAAAATTAATAAGATGTCTACATTAATGGATGGCATTTCATATCAAAATCAAGTAATTAAGAAATAATATAATTTTGTGTAATATTGAAGTAATATATAAATGGTCAATATACGAGTGTAAATATGACAAGAAAAGGAATTGAAAATTAACTTGCTGTCCCTGTATTCAAAGTCCTTGTTGTTATATAATGATTTTACTCCCTTTTTTCTTGTTGTTATTTTTATAACATTTCCCTCTCTTTTTTTGCCTTTTCTTTCATTCCATTCATTCATTTAGTCCTTTTTCAATTAACAAAAAAAAAGAAAAAAAAAACGAGAAATTAATCCCACTCCTTTCCTGAGAAAGAAAATATGCAATCAGACATCCTTGACCAACAACAACAGCAACAACATACATTAAGATCTTCGCCTTCATCTACGAATATTTATAGTAGATATAGATTGCCTTCAAATGCAAGCACAGATACAACGGCAAGCAGTAATCAAGATGTAGTAATGGATCATAAAAGAAGCTATACTATTGATAATTTAAATACATTGGCTTATTTCTCGTCTTCGGATAACATTTCAACTGAATTGACTCCATCGGCTGCTATTCGTGATCGCTATTACCAATCAAGCCGTTATTTACAAGATAATCATCATGCTGATGAATTAGAAGAGGATGATCACTTCTTGGAAGAGGATGAAGGAGAAGGAGAAGAAGATACTGTTTACGAAGAGGCTATTGGAGACGTATTTGATTATAGACCTGGCGATAGTAATTTTTATACTAAACCAGATGGTACACCAAGTATTTATAGTATCAATGATTCTGTAATTTCGCTTCGAACAGAATACAATGGTGAAGATAGCCGTTCTATCAATAGTATTCGTACTGTAGATGATCGTATGCAAGGTCGTTCTACATCTCTTTTAGGTGCTAATTTAAACTCATTAGCCAAGACTGCAAAAAAAGTATCAAGATCAAGTTCCATCTTTCGAACCAACAATAACAACAACAACACTGAAAAAAATACCAAGAAAAAGCTGGAACCTTTTGTCCCTGTTCGAGACCAGTATTTAAAAGATAACTCAAGTATTCGGTCCGTGGGTGGTACGAGTTTGTTGTCTAAATTATCAAAGTCCACGGCCCCCATGAGAGCAAAATTATCCGCAATTTCTCATTTAGCCAGTAGACATCATGCTCGAATTGAACATACTCCCTCCATTGCACTACCCGGCAGAAAACGAGTAGCTGAAAGTGTATACAATATTCCAATGAGCTCATCTATTTCAGTTAATAACCAACCTCGTCCTTCTATAAATGTCAATCCTTCTACCAGCACCAAGAAAAGGTCTACATTTGAAAAGGCTCAATCATTCACATTTAATTTGCCTAAAACCTTATCTGCTTCTTCTTCAACCAATTCGAATGCAAGCAGCAATAAACTCATTGTTGGCTCTACATTAGTTGATGAACCTGGTTCCATTGCACCTATCAAAACAAATGAACGTTTACCCGCTATTTACCCCGCTTTACTTTCAAAGGTAGCCGAGGCATTTCAGGAACGTATTGTATTGAGCACAAGAGCAAAGGACAGTATTAAATATAAGGATGTATTTGATGGAAAGGAAGCAGTGGTAAGTTCAGATATGGTTGTATTTGAATATTCCATAATTCTGATACAATTTCTATTAGGATAAACTCGCTTTTATCATAAAATCGAATGATCGTAATTTAGCATTATTGATAGGCCGTTCTTTGGATTCACAAAAGTTCTTTCACGATGTCAACTATGAACATCGTTTGCGCGATTCAAGCCAAGAATTGTATCAATTCAAACGAGATCAACTCAATTTAAGGCCTAAAAGTGGCATTGTCAGTCCTCAAGATACCAGTAAACTCGATAATAAAGCTGTTGCTAATGAAGACACATTGCCCAATGGTGTATTTACTTTATTGACAGATTGTTATTCACCTACTTGTACAAGAGAAAGACTTTGTTATTCATCTCGTTGTCCTAGACGCCAAGAGCAAGCTAAGCGTTACAATGCCTCAAATCATCGTGGACACAGTCGTGAAGGAAGTAATTCTTATCTTATCAGTCAACAAGAAGATAGATTATGGATTAATACAGTACCAAAATCACTTTTAGATACCTTGAGCAAAGATGAAACGAAGCGCCAAGAGAACATTTACGAGTTGGTATATACTGAAAAAGATTTTGTGAATGATTTGACATATTTGAAAGAGGTATGAAGTTGAAGGGGAATGCTTTTAATGAAAAAAAAGCAATGGTGTTGATGTTTTATTTTGATTATATAGCAATGGATTCAACCTTTATTAGATACTAAAAATCAACATCAAATTACTGGCGATAGAGTAGCATTTGTTCAAGAAATTTTCTGGAACATCCAAGAAGTTTTACAAGTAAATAGTACTTTATCCAAGGCATTACTTATTCGTCAAGCAAAAGCCAAGGTAGTTGATCAAATTGGTGATATCATGTTGGCTCATGTAGCCAAATTTGAACCATTTGTACGTTATGGATCTCACCAAATTATCAGTAAATATGCTTTCGAAACCGAGAAATCCACCAACCCTTCATTTGCAGATTTCGTTACTAAAACTGAGCGTTTACCACAATCAAGAAAGCTAGAATTGAATGGTTATCTTACAAAACCTACCACCCGTTTGGGTCGATACAATTTATTATTGAGGGAGATTTTGAAACACACACCTAAAGGTCATCCAGATCAAGAAACTATCCCAAGAGTCATGTCAATCATTGCCAAATTTTTAGCAGATGTCAATCGAGAAACCGGCAAAACAGAGAATTTCTTTAATTTGCAATTATTGAACGAAAGAATTGTAAACAAGAACATCTCCAACTTTGTAAGTTTATGAAAAGACTAGCTATTGATTTATGCTAATTGTGTGTTTGTGTGTTGTTTGTTTTCTTGTTTGTTTGTTTAGGACCTCGACTTAACTGCGTCTAATCGCCAAATTATTATGAAAGGTACCTGGAAAAAGGGATCTGGATCAACTGAATCTTCCGAGGTATTGGTCTACTTATTAGATCATTGTTTACTTATTATGAAATCCAAGCAAAACGAAGAAAAGTACAAACTTGTTAGAAAGCCTATTCCATTAGCATTACTTTCAATCACATTCCCTGATTTTACAAAACGAGCCAGTACAATTATTCCATTAGGCAGACCAAGCAATGTCTCAGCAGCTGATGTCAATATTACAAGCAACAATGCTCTCAATGATGATAATATATCCACAGCAAACACAACAAACATCGATTATACCAATGCAGCCATTAATAATATACCTAAAAATGGATTCCCTATTTCGTTTGTTCATTTAGGAAAACAAAGTTCAGGAGGTCCCATCACTTTATATTCAACTACATTAGCTGTTCGTAAACAATGGGCTGATAAAATTGAAGGCCAACGTAAAGCTCTAGTTGAAAAGCATAAAGTGTTTAATATCAAATCCATCAATGAGAGTTTCTTTAGCACATTTAACAAGGTCAACTGTACAGCTGTATTTGGTAAGTTGATGTATTTCTTCAAACATTCGTTGAAAATCTAATTATATCCACGCAGATAATGGTAAATCTCTCGTCTTGGGTGGTGATCAAGGCGTATACCTTAAAAAGGAAGGTAGTGGGGATGAATTAATTAGAATCTTGGCAATGGACAAAGTATCACAAATTGACATCCTCGAGCAATCCAACTTAATTTTGGTATTGGCAGATAAAATCCTGTATACCTATTCATTAGATACCCTCTTGTCTACTGAAACAGGCATGAAGCGTGGTCGTAAAATATCTAGCCATGTTTCCTTTTTCAAAGTTGGTAAAATTTGGGATAAATCTATTCAAGCAAATGCCAGTGGTCCAGATCAAGTAATCACTGTAGATGGTATTGAAAAAACCTTGGTTTGTTTTGTCCGTTACAATGCCATGACATCTACTATTCGTGCTTTAGAACCTTATGAAACTACAAAAGAATCCAGCAAGAAAAAGAACAAGAATCTAGGCCGTCTTATTCGTGGTAATAATGAAGTCCTCAAGGCGTACAAGGATTTGTACATCCCTGGAGAAGCTTCCTCTATTCAATTTTTCAAAAACATCATCTGTGTTGGTAGTGCAAGAGGTTTTCAAATGGTGAACCTGAGTTCTGCAGAAGTACAAAGTAAAATAGTAACACAAATTGTCTGTTTGATTTATGGATATTAATTAATTTTTTTTTTTTTTTTTTTTTTTGCTTCAAGGTGTACTGGATCCAAATGATGAAAGTAATAATTCCATCCTTGCGTTACATGAAAATATGAAACCCATTTCAATGTTTAGACACAAAGATGGCAATATTTTACTTTGTTATAGTGGTAATGTTTATTGGGGGGGCGATTGCTTCACTGTGATTTTTTTTTTTTATATATATACTAATATGCATACATAGAATTGGCCTTCTATATCGATAAAAAGGGTAAACGTGTTCGTAAAGATTGGTCCATTCCTTGGGAAGGAAATCCTACTGCATTTGCATTTAGATTCCCGTATGTCGTTGCCTTTAATACCAACTTTATTGAGGTTCGTCATATGGATACAGTAAGTTGATAATGTTGATATAACCAATGTACATTCCTATTAACAATAATCTTGTTTAGGGTGATTTGCTTCAAGTGATACCCGGAAATAACATTCGTTGTCTTCGCCCTGATTCCACAGACAGAATTTATGGTGTCATGGATGATCGTCTTGCCGGATCTGAAGTTATCTTTGAACTGCACCTGGTCGATCCTCATCGCCGTAAAATCAGCATGATTAAAAACACTAGAAACAGAACTTTATTCTAAAAATGGCATCTTTCTGTATATGTATGTTTTCTGTACATTATCTTTCTTTCTTTTTTCCTATTCATTCCTTTTATTCTTTGTCTATTTCCTTTTTTTTTTCTTTTTTTCTATTGTCCTCTTTTAACTTATTATTATTTTTATTACTTACTATTACTATTGCTACAAAAATTAAAAATTCAAGAAATTCGCTCCTTAAAAACACACGCAAATCCTTGTTATTAGTATGCATGAATGTGCAGTACTCGGCTCAAGGCTCAATAAACTAACAAAAAAAAAAAAAAAAAGAATATGAAGCTATTCTTGAAAATGCTATTGCAATTTATAGAATGGAAATTGATCAAAAACTGGACGAGCAAAAATCCTTTGTAGGCATAATTTTATGATTTACACCAAAAGATGCGGCTATTGCTTCAAGTAGTAAACGAGAAGCTATAAAAAAATTAGTACCCCAAATGCATATCAGAATAGCTCAGAACCGGGATCATCGATAGCAATAAATGAACCCGATTCTTAATCTTTAGGTTTAGTGGAAACGTACAGCAAAACGTTGTTGTTTCACAAAAAACAGCTTGAAACGGTACTTTAAAAGGCTTATTTTGCGTGCATCGGGATGTTCCTGAAGCTTTAAAGGACACCAAGCCATTGCCCTTGTTCAATAGTGTCATTTCAAAGGGTTTTTACGATTTTTTCCAGATTATAGTTTTTTGAAGATTTTCATGAGGTATCCCTCGTCCGAAATCGTAAAATGACAAAAATTCATTTTTTGACCCGAAAAATGGAACTTTTTACTAAGGTATATTGTTAGTCAAAATGATTGTCAGGCCACCTCTTTTCCGTCAAAAGCACCTTTTTGCGTGTTAAAACTAAAACTTTGGAGATTTTGAGGAAAATGCTTAATTTCTTTTTATGTTGTTTATGGAATATTTTGTGTGTAAAATTTGTGCAAAAATAGCATTATTCGATCCGCGATAATTGATACTATAGCTTTTATTAAAACTTTATTGCACATTTATTTATGAATCTCTAGAGATATCGTCAAAAAGGCCTCATGTTTGATCCAAAATTGCAAAAAATTGACAGATGGAAGCAAGAAACGGCCGTTAAATTAAAACGCCGCTAGACTCAATTTTATTCAATCGTTAATGCGACGTACTTCTATCAAATATCAGACTTGTTTAATAAGTTTTGAAAAAAGATGGATTTATATAAGGTGCCGTAAACTGTAGTAAATAATTTTTCTCCAACGCTAAGTCTTAAAATTGTATTGATGCTGCATTTATCAGTATTATTTGATGTGTTAGATTTCATTTTGATGTACATTTAGAAGAAAAAAGATAAAAAAAAACAAAATTGTAAATACAAGCTGTAGACATTTATTTAATTTTTGATACATAATATTATGTACATATATATCACATCAAAATACTTTGGAATAAATATTCATTTCTCAATATGCAATAAGGATAGATGCATATATCACTTAATTCTGGAAAAGCTTTCATTTTCTTGGGATGAGAATTAGTTTATAAGCATACTATCTCAGTAGTCTTGATGATGCCATGGTCAGTTTGACTGAATACTATATCATCTAAATTTACTTCAGTATCAAGCATGCATTCTTCGACCTTTTTATGACAAGATTTGTTGTTGATAATAAATGGATTCGGTGAGGTAGTTGATGTTAAAGAAGTTGAGGGGTTTCGATATTCGGATATTTGTCGTTTTAATGACTGAAGATCTTGTCGTACATCACGAATGTCAATCATCAATTCCCTCTTTTTCAACTTGGGCATTTCAACTTCACGTTAGTACTCGTTTCAATCAGCTACCTTGTTTTTCCAATCTCTTTTTGAAGTACGAACACTCTTGGATGTCAAAATAAACTGATCCACTTCTTTTCTTCGTTCCTTAAACAACGTCTCCAAATCAGATCTACGATTATTCAAAGCCTTCAATCCGTCATCCTCATCCTGGGCTATTGATTTGTTGATTGCTTTTGGCTTTTCTTAAGTTGTTGAATATAATCTACTGTGCCATATATTCTGGTGGTCTTCAACCCAGGAAGAATGTAGATTCTGTTTGCAAACTCTAGTCCGTAGTTTGATGATATCTTTTTTAATTGATCAATATTAAAAAATGCGCTAAAGACAGCATCTTTATTAACAAGGGCTGAATCTTGTTTGATACGGTTGTCTTTGAAATCCAAAACAAACATTCTTTGTCTGCATTGTGTTAAGCAGAAGAGTGCATAAAGCATTGTTGTGTCAATAAGGAAGGAATGGAGAGCAACCGGTTTGATGATTGGTATTAATTTCACAACTTGACCATCGTATCCAATAGATCGGTAACACTTGATTTCCCATGAAGACAAGAGGGACCTTATATTGAAAGAGATGAGAGTTATCTTTATCTAGTATATAAGGCTTTACGAAATTCACTATCTTTATGATTGTCTCATATTCTTTGTCACCAAGGTTCTTGAGCTTCATTTCAAAATAGCGTCTTGTAATCGTTTGTGTTTGAAATAATGCTGATCTTGTTACTTGTAACAATTGTTTAATCCTTCTTCTGGGAGCATCCTTGGTCTTTTCAGCATTGATATCATCTCTAACTAAAGCATCCTTTACATTATCATCGTTGTCATCTTTTCGTTCACTCTTACTTTCCGGCTTTCCTTTCCAACCAGAATCCCTCTCTTCACACTACATGAATAACACAAAATGTTATTTAATGCTCTTGTAATATTCAAAGTTGAAGTATTTTTACCTCTCTTTCAAGTACTTGTCTGTATGTGTCTAATCTCCTCTGGCACTAACTTGCAGATAACTCTTTTCCCTTTTGTAAGTACTTGATTCGTTTCTTTTCCTCATTAGCAAACAGCCTTCTTCTTTTTCCATTCCTGGTCATACGTAACAAAGAGATACGTTCATATTCACCGATACTTTCATCATCGACATCTTCATCTTCTTACATGTC
This sequence comes from Mucor racemosus, assembly GCA_027405735.1. Lineage (NCBI taxonomy): Eukaryota > Fungi > Mucoromycota > Mucoromycetes > Mucorales > Mucoraceae > Mucor > Mucor racemosus. Next base: position 748,601 of record JAPEHQ010000022.1, read on the forward strand.
ATCATTACTATTATTATTACTATCTTCATCAACATCATATTCTCTGTTTTTTGTAGATAATGTACTTGTTTCATTGTTCAAATTAGAGTGCTTTGTGGTGACGAAGTTTTTTCGAATAAAATCTATCCAGTATTCTACGCTCATTTTCTTTGTTTTCTTACAATCATTTCGCAAAAATAGTTCGATAGAAGCAGCATCAACATTGATACTTGCTGAAGCATTAGTTACCACACCCTTGGGAAGTCTTGTACCTTTCAGAAGAATCTCATAAAGTCTATCGTATTTCTGGTCTTTACATTGCTTAATTGAATTTACAAGTCTAATCTTGAATTGAGCTTCTAAAACACTCATGTAGTTTACTTTGTCATAGGACGTTGAACGCTTGCTATTACGACATCCTTGGCCATTATCTTCAAATGAGGCTGGAGAGTTTATGGTGGTTATGCTTGAAATATAAACATCTACTTATCTTTTCCTTCTTCTCATTTAAATAATAGTATATATACTATAACAAGATAAAGAAATGGAAGAGGGCTCAAATATTGTGCGCGTACATAATAAACAGCTTTAAGGGTGCAGACCTGTTGTATTAAATGTTAAATTGGCATTGATAACAATCGAATTGATAGATTAGGTTCAATGGAAATGTCTAGCAAATTGCTGTATTGGATAGACGCTTAAAGGCTTTACTGATAATCAATTATATGTATGTATATGCAATAACTAACAAATATTTCTTTGTACTGAGCTATCGATCAAAATAGCTTAAACTTTCTCCCTCTTTCAGATGAATTTGAGTCATAATGTTTACGATGTCGAGTGGGACACTTTTGCAAACAGTGAAAATAAAATCCATTTGGCAGATGTGGATTTAAGCTCAGTCAAGTGTAAATATCTGCATAATATATAATTTTATATGGTCAGATTCAAAATCGGAGCGTGCACCTATTTCAATGGATAATCAGAAAATAAAAAATGCAAGGTTATACTTGACATGCTACAAAATATTTCCAAAAGAGTTAGTTCTATTTATGTTGATTTCTCAGCGATTATAAATGCTTCAAGCGTGAAACACTTGCTTTCCCTAGGAGGAATAATACATAATAAAATGTATTATAGCTAAAAGTACAAATCAGAGTTAAATATTAAGTTGTTTAATAAAAAAATTTAGATATTAATATTAGATTAAGCTTGACAGGCTTATGATAAAGTTTTACCTCCAGAATTTATTACTTTTTATTGAAGATTTTTCTGGTTTTTGTGAGCTTTGGTTGGCTGCATTTAAATTTAGGTTTCTAATTTTATTCGAATTGCCATACTGTCTGGTGATTGTTGCTTTGTGAATGTTTATACGATGCAATTATGGGTTTTTTACTCTTTGGAAAATTGATTTTGCCATATTCCCTTGTTTGCAAAGTATTGAAAGCTTCGGTGAGCGATTTTACAGAAAAACATTCATTACTGTCGTCAATATTTAACTGATCTAATTGTTTAACTTTAACCTTGTCGTTCCATCTATAAAACACGGCTTTCTGTTTCAGTATACACAATTTCTCTTCACTTTTTTTCTGGACGGACCTTGGATCTCGTATGTTCTCAAATAGCGCATAATATCTTGAAATGCATCGCCATCTCGATTGATAAAAGATTCTTATAATTGAGAAAGAAAGAGTTTGTGGGATAATCACGTTAAAATAATCAACTTGGACGAGTTAATCAAAGCTGATACTCCCATGCTATCAAGTATTCGTGACTCATGCAGCTTTGAGTTACTGGTGGTTTATTTTACAGTCATTATATTTTATTGATGCGATACATTTTAATTTAGCAACCAAAGATTTGGATAGAAAAAAATAGGTATTTTTTGAATATATATACTGTATATATATAATATCAAATATTTTAACATATGTTTAAGCAATCTAATATTACGTGTGAAATTATTTTTAGGAACGATGATTTTTGTAAGGATGTGCACTACATTTATTTGATAATAAAAAAATTGATTAAAAAGTCTTCGTGTTTAATATGTTAAGAACATTTGAAAACAGGCAAGCTTCATTGTTAAGATACCTAGAAGATGTCACCTTTCCTCTATAGGCCATTGATATATGTCCGAAAATAAAAGGATTGATACCAGAATATAATTGCACTGGCCAAATATTAACCAAAAATGACCTAAAATTGATTGTAAAAATTAGACAACCAAACTGAGGAGTTAATTTTCTGTATTCACAAGATAGATTCAACTCAAAGCTACTCTGTATTTTTTGTGTTAGCAAAAAATATTAGTTTTTCGTCGAGGATATCAAAATAATAGGGACATATCACAGCTTATAACCTATGATATTGAGTTCCAAAATCGATTTGATGAAAAAAACGATGGAAAAATGATTCAAAAAACAAAAGCATGTAATAACTCATAAACTGTAAAGCAAGTTGAGCCAGCGTACTAAATAGTTTTTGTACAATTTTGGATCCTGCATCCATTTAAATAAAATTTAAACAAATGTTTTACATTAAATATTGCGCAAAATGCAATTGAAATTTTGAAGATTTTTTGAAAATACACATTACTTTTTATAAGCATGCTTTTAATATATTTTATTAAAATTGAGAGTTATATGTAGATAACGATTATTTCCAATACAAATAAAATAAAGACTACAAGCGATTATATCACGGAGAACGTAGGGTCTTTATTATTAAGTTAAAAAGGAAGCCAGGAGCCATCAGGTCCTGGATTCTAAAAGTATTTATACCATTTCAATTCCATTTGGATGTCAGGTTCAATATGGGATTGAAATGAGATTTAACATAAATAATAGGCAAAAACCTACAAAAATAATGCACAGCAAAAATATCTATTGATAGAGCTAATGTTGTATCTTCTAGCTGCATTTTTCGTAGAGAAAACGAGATTTTTGTCAATTTTTTTTTAAAATTCAGAATTTGAGATTAGGGTATACAAGGAAAAAATTGAAGCTAAAGCCGAAGGTATTCCTTTGTACACATTTTTGAGGATATCTCCACGAAAAATCAATACTTTAAAAAAATCTAAATTGGGACCGAGAGAGCTCAGCGAGGTTGATAACATGAATGTAGAAAAAATGCTGATCAATTTAACGAATATTTTGAAATCTACTACAAAAATGTCAAAAAAATGAAAAAAAAAAATAAAAGTGCTCATAATTTTTTTATACTGAAATATGTTATAGAGTACTTCAAAAAAAGTAAGTTTTATTATTAAAAGATATTAGTATAGCTTAATTTTTGGGAGAGATATGAAGCCTCAAAGTTTCTGATTTCTAACAGTGAAATACCTGTAAAAGTCTGAAACATTAGCATTGAAAAATTTATACTAACTACAGAAGATAGGATATTTTTGGATGCTCGTTTTTGGATTAAAGCTGAACATCTCAGGTACATTGGCATATAATTTTTTCTTGGTGTTATTTAGTGAAAAAAAAAGTAGAGCAGGGATGAAAAATGAAGCCCAGTTTTCAAGGAAAAAGCAGTGAATTTTACGTGTTTTTGAGTCTTTCGTGTGATATGAAATAAATTTAGGAATAGGTAGCATAATGCGATTAATTTATATCTAATTAGCAGTATCTAAGGTATATCTTAAAAAGTGTTTTGTATGAGATTAGTCATAGAAAAGAGGGCATGCTCCGATTTTGAATATTGACAACTTTGAAAATTATTCAATTTTTCTCAAGCGGGTATAAACCTACAAAAAAATCAAAGTACATTGCGAGTGCAGCTTTTCCAATATGGAATGCCTCAAAGCTTTGCAGAAGCCTATGGTTCGTCAATGATAGAGTGTATAAAAACAAAGCACGCTGCAATATTTAAATTGAATATATTTTTTCCACTGAAAGTGTTGTTAAAAATTAAAAATAACATTTTGGTGGAGAAAATAGTTTTTCCCATTTAAAAATTAATTAAAATAAGGATCATCTGGATATGATCAGAAATGGTTTCACCAGCCAACCGAAATCCTCGGTATTTTTTTCTATATCTGAAGAACATGTGCTTAGGTTGTCTTTTTGACATGAAGCAAATGAGCAAAGCTTACCTCCAGACGCAACAAATAAGACACGAGCGTTTTTTTTTTTTTTTTTTTTTTTTTTTTTTTGTCTTCAGTATATCGAGGCAAAAAAGGCTAAGATATTGGCAATCAAAAGAATAGCAAGAGTAAAAGATTTCATTTTTAGTTTATTGGTATGGAAAATGAAGCTTTTATACTTTTTCTTTTCTTTTCTATCAAAACGAAGATCACTCTGACAATCAGTTGTTTAAAAAAGTAATCATCAAAGCTCTAATATACAGGTTGTCAACTGTCGTCTCACGATTATTGGTTATTTATACATGTAAGCGGTTTGAATGTTTATTGACGCATCCTACACAAAAATACAGAATTTCTTTCAAAATGACATTAAAGCATTTATAACCCTTGAAAGATTGAATAAATGGTAGATTCTTTTAAATTTTAAATCTAATATAGTTACTATTGCTCTTACTAGTATCAATTGAGTTAAAAGGCTGGATTGAATATTTGTTATTATTAAATTTGGTCATAAATGTGTATCTCTATAGGGGGGAGGGGGGGCATATAATTAAAAAAAAAAAAAAATTACTACATACATATAAAAAAAAATTAATCTACAATAAAAGGGTTTGAAGGTTTTCATGAAGTATACTATCAGATACAGATTCCATGATATGAGCTAATAATCTTGTATCTGTAGCAACGGTATAATGCACATAGATTTGTTTGCTAGCATTGGCATTTAGTTTTGTGAATCTCCTCTTAAAATACTCGATTGCTTGATCATAGTCCGCCGATGGTCCTACAACAAGGTAAGTTAACGCTTTATAAAGAGGAGATGTTTGAATTTACCTCTATAATCTGGAAAATATTCTTTAATTTCAGACTTTTGTAACTTTTCTTTAAAAAGATCGACCTTGTTTAAAAATAAGATCATTGATGTATTGACAAACCATTTTGAATTGCAAATTGATTCAAACAACATGAAAGCTTCGTACATCTAATCGAAGGAGATTAATTTGAGTTACATGCAAAAATAATTACTGGATTTGTATTTTTGCTTACCTGATTCTATATACAATCAAATTAAATGAAAAATGATCGATTGGTAGGTTCAAGAAAGAAGGGTTTTAAAATTTTGATTAAATATATGAATTGTAACACTTTACTGAATATTTATCTTCCACTAGACAACAATCGTAACCACTCAAAGCGGCCACAAATAGAACAGCGGCAACATTTTCAAAACAGTGTATCCTGTAAATATGTGTGTAATACCAATTGAATGAGAAATATGTTGTAAATAATACTTTTTTTTATACCATTTCTTTCTTTCACTACGTTGACCTCCAACATCAAACATTCTATAAGTAACAGAGCCATGTCTAAATTTGGATTCGACAATTCCTAGTTTTCGGCACTTGTTACACATACGGAATTCAAGGTGTATTTTAATGTATTTTTATACCTGTAGTCTTTATACGGCAGTGAATGATATCAGAATCTGTTGGTGTATAATCAGGCTCAAAAAATCTATCTAATTGATCAAAGAAACTTGATATTTTTTCAGATGTTGGTTATAATGATTTAATATAAAAAAAGAGGGGGGGGGGAGGAGACACTCACTATTTGATATTCTCATTAAAGGCAAATGTATGGCCTTTTGCAAATGTTGCTTGTATGCTTTTGTCTTTCCACAATGAAACAAGTGGTTGGTGATATTCAGTTGGGTATGATTCATGTATTGATAATTGAAATGAACTAACAGGATGTTCAAATAAATTGATATAATTCCAATTTGTTTCATTTTCAAATGATAAATTTAATATTCCCATACTTTCTAATAAAGCTTGCATAGATCCCAATAAATTTGTGAATATCATCATTCGAAAGTTTTCTCTTTCAATTTTGGAGAATCCGCAATCATGAATCAACTTCATTTGCTTTATAATTGTACTTTTACCAGAATCACCAGCGCCTAATTTTATTGTTTATAATCAATCTCGATTTCCATGTGCTTTTTTTTTTTTTTTTTTTTTTATTTATTTATTTCTTTCTTTCTTTCTTTCTTTTTTCCCCCCATTTTACCTAATAATAGGATTTTAATTTCCTTGCCAACTCTCTTTTTTTCAATTTTAAGTTGTTTATCAATTGCTTTTGATTTGGTGCTTATACTATTTCCCATTTCTTCTTGTATGTTGTTACAAATGAAAATATATAAAAAAAAGAAAAAGAAAAGAAAAGAGAGAAAGAGAAGAAAATAATAGGTTATATAAATTATAAAATAGAATGACAAAAAACGAAAGAAAGAACAAAAATAGATCTTTACCTATTCTGGTTGGAAGCAAATTTTATGTAATACGGAATCTCCTCTTTCTCAGACCTTTTTTAATTAATATTTATACATGCTATATACAACAAAGTTTATACAAAGAAACACAAGTGCTTATTTCTTGATTTTTCCTTTCCAGCCTGGTTCATCCACTTGATTGTATTTATCTTTCCAAATCCATGAATTTCCAATCATGCCTTGTCCTTGTCTCTCCGCTAATCGATAATATTTTGCAGAACAATACAAATCCTTTTTCACACCTAAACCATGAGCATAACAGAATCCTAAATCATTTTGAGCATCAGGATCTCCTAAATTTGATGCTACTTGAAAGTAATATGTTGCTGTTTCCAAATTTTTAGGTACCTGAATTTTTTAATTAGTCAAGTCAAAATTATTGGGTCTCTTTCTCTCTCAATTAGACAAAAAAAAAACTTACACCCCATCCATGTCGAAAACATACACCGAGTTCGTAAATAGCAAGAACTAATTCAGATTTCGCAACCGATGCTGATTGAGCTATGCCAGTTTGTAAATCATAAACTGCACATTCTGCTGCACTTTGAAGATATTTCACGGCTTTTGTTGGATCTCTTTTACATCCCCATCCGTGTCTCAATGCAATGCCATAAAAAAACAATCCTAATGGTGATCCTCCTTCTGCTGATAATCTCCAATAATGTGTCGCTTTTTCTAATTCACCTTTTTCATGATATTTCATACCTAATTGCAGATAATCATGTGTGTTTTCCGATTGACTCGATCTTTTTGTAGTAGACGGTAAATCAGATAAAGATGTTGATGAAGAATGAATCGATTGTAAACTGCGACTGATATGAGGATGATTGTTGCTGGGTCTTTCTGTTGATGTAACAAGTAGATTTTCATCAAATGATGTGAGTGAATGAGCTGATCTAAGACCAAATACCTGTTGTTTCTGTCTATTACTATTGAATTCTATAGCTGAATTGATATCCGGTGGATATTCAACGCAAGGTGAACTGATAGAAAAGCGAGATAATGACCCAGATCTCTTTTGTTGATCATTAGTTTCTGTTGTTTGTTGATTGAATAAAGAGAATCTATTTTTGTTTTTACTACTGTTGTCTATTGAAAAGGCTTTCCTGAGTCTATTCATTATATATAAAAAGAAAATTAATGTGAAAAAAAAAAGAAAAGAAAGAGAAAAAGATTCAGATTCACATTTTACATACGGTATATATATTTATATCAATAAAATTTGAATACAGCACCCAAGCCAATTAAGGGAATAATACCAAAGTTGTTTAATACTAATAAAAAACTGATTTTATATACACCTTTTCTCCAACAATCTTAGGAGATTTATGTGCCCTGTGTTTATCAACATTATTCATTGATCTGAATCGATCTGAATTGATTTGCATGCATGAAGAACATCTTTTTTGTTCTTTTTTGCAATGATTTGTACGTAAATTGTTTATAAATAGATTTTTGTTATTATTACTTTAGTCTGTTCAATAACGTGATGATGGTCATCACAGTATTGCTGTTGTTGTTGTTGTTGTTGTTGTTGTTGTTGTTGTTAAAGAATCTTTAAAGAAAGAATGGCGTCAATTGTAGGTACAGACGTAGAATGTTGATTGATGTAATGTTTCGATCGCTTCCTGGAATGATTAAATACTTGTTGGTTACGCGGACAGCAGAGGAAATCTTATTGTTTAATAATGATGATCACTTTTTCATTAGCATGGTCCAATCAATTCACAACAAAAATAGCCTTTCTCACTATAGCTTATGAAATAAAAATAGAATCATGTAAACTTCCAGTAGAGAAATTGCTCCTGAAGATCAAAATAGATTACTGCGAAACATGGCGAATCCTACAACTGACATGCTCTATATTAGTACAAAGTTCATTTGAAATGATGAAAATTGTCAAATACATTTGAGCGCGATTGAAATAGTCAATATAATAAAAATGTAAAATCATTTTCCGCCTGATTATCATCATGACTACCAAAAGGAAAACATGATGCACAATTTTCAAACGATTTTTAACTTGGCAAGTAATCATAATTTTATAAAGTGCATTATTAGTAAAAACATGTAAAAAGTTGTGCTCTTTGTTGCTATATTTTTTTTTCGCTTTTAGTATGAAAAAATCATGATATGATACAAAAACTGTCGTGCTGCTGCCTTTCGGAAATCAATTATAAACTCCACAAATTGAAGCATAATTTAGAAGACATTTGCCTGTTTACCAATTATAAATCGTACATCAATGGACGTAATTTCGCTATTGTTGTTGCGATTTGGTCCGAAACAGTACCTGAATAGCAAATCAATAAAGACGATCAATAGAAAAAGGGGTAATTTTGTGGCAAAATGTATCATGAAACCGCTTTATTCTTGACAACATTTTCAACATGAACTCTTTTTTCTAAAATGTAAATTGGATTACTTTTTTAAAACTACAATATACAAATGAGTTTTTCAGAGTAAGCAAGCCACTAATGTACATAATTTGATCAAAAATAGTTCTTTTGAAACCCCCTTTATCAGTTTAATAAGGTGTGTGCTACATGATGATATTTTTTTAGTTATAAGGGGAAACTGAACAATCCAAGTTGTTGCTTTTTTTTTCTCTTTATTTTGTTCTTTTCTTCTTTAATGCTTCGACAATTGAATAATTTATCGAAATTAACCACTTCTTCATTAAAATATGCAGCTAATAACACAGCTGCTGCACTTGTAAGCCTAAGTGCTTCCACACGAGATGATCCAACATTGCCTTCACCGCATGTAATTGCATATTGGATAACTGAAACTCAAAGGGGATTGGTAAAGACAGAAAAAAAAAAAAAAAAAAAAAAAAAAAAAAAAAGAGAGATAAAATGTCAAATAGGTACCAATATTTATCATAGGATGCCTTTTTCAACGATGAATTCGAATTAGCACAGACAATCTTTATGCAACATCATTTGGAATCACCTTTTCATGCTGTTGGATTTGCTTTAATTGCCTATGTAGAAGCTATGCTTGGTTTTGAATCAGATAAAATTCAAACTGCCCTTGAGCGTATTGCTGCTGCAGAAATTTTAGCTCGACAATTCTCAAAGAAAGCGCGGAGAAAGAGCTGGCATAATCATTACCGATATACCAATAACAAACATACAGAGGAGCCTATAACAACAACAGCAACAGCAACAGCAACGACAGCTCCTTGTAATAATACCCCTAATAATATTAATAATAATAATAATAATCCAATCATCTCTATATCATTTGAAGAAACAACAACAGCAACATCCGAAACAAAAAAGAAATTAAAACCGCCTTTGCCAGAAATTCAATATGAATTGTTAGCTACAAGTTGTATGCTCATGTCATCTACAATTCAATTTTTACGAAATAGTTGGTTAGAATATATGAAAGCAGCATATAAACTTCGAAAAGCATATAAACTATATGAACAGATGTTTGAATCTTTAACAGGACAAAAAGCATCTGAATATGCTAGCAATCTAAAGAAAAAAGGGAGTAGTAAAAGAACTACTTCTTCTTATTCTACTTCCTCCAGTAGCTCAACAACCGCAGCTACTACTTCTCCATTAACGACAAAAACTGAATCTCTATCAAGCATGTTGGCTAATTCACCACAAGTAAGAGCTTCTTGGAATGAAAAAAGGCTAAGTCTGTTTCATTTATCACGTAAACCAAGTTTTGATATATCATGTAAAAAGAGACCCATGTCAACATTGGATTGTTATATTGAAGATTCATCTTTTACTGCTATTGATAATGCAATTGAAAGTGGTATATTTTTTGGTATTGGATTATTCAGTTTGATATTTTCACTGTTACCACCACGAGGTACATTTTATTATATCAGGCTAAAACACAAACACTAACGTTCTATATAAAGTCAACAAGATATTAAATACACTAGGATTCCACTCATCTCGCCCATTTGCACTGCATTTGCTTACACGATCTTTTAATAATCAAGGCCTTTATTCATCATTATCTGCTCTCTCTTTACTAGCTTATTATACCAACTTGTCACTGTTTATACATCCTCAACTTTTACCCAATTCGCTAAGCCTTGAAAATGCACGACAGATATTAGATCATATGAAATTATCATTTCCTCATGGTAAAATTTGGAAATTACTAGAAGGAAAACTGTGTAAAATGGAAGGCAAAACTAGAAGAGGTGTTGAAATCCTTCGAGATGCTAGACGTAGAGAAAATACAAGAGTTGATTTGGGTACAATCGCTGCTACTTTACCACCTAAAAAGAAGAAATCCGATGTATGTGAATTGGCCCAGCTTCAAGCATTAGCAGTATATGAGATGGGATGGTAATGTATATTTTTCTTTTCTTCAACACCCTTTCTCTCTCCCCTCATCTTGATTTGTTTGTCATTCTCCTTTTTTGTTATTAACAGATCTTTTTTTGCATTTTATTTTTTAGGGGTCAAATATTTCTAGGTGATTACTTTCAAGCTGCCGAGACATTTTTTCGGTTAGAAAGTATGAATAATTGGTCTAGAGCATTTTATCACTATATTGCTACATGTTGTATGTTTGCGGATGAAGAATACGATAAATCCGCACTTGAATTCATGCAGATACCCGGGATTCTAAAGAGAAAAAGACATTTAGGAGGAAGATTATTACCTAATGAAATATTTGCAGAGCGAAAGATCAAGCACTGGAAAGCCAAAGCCAATAATATTTCTGCTTTAGATGGTCCTACGTTAAAACGTGTTGTCGTAGTTCATCCTTTATGGGAGTTGATTTACTTGTGGAACGGATTTTCTCAATTAACAGCTAGTACATTGCAGTCGATGAAGCAAACAATCGAAACTAGTTTGGCTACATTGAGTAAAGAAGATATTGGAACAGACATGTCGCAATTATACTTGCTGTTGGGCGTCAGTGTACGTGAACTGGGCGATTTCGATTTAGCAGACATGTATTTAAGGCAATCAATTCGATCAGAAGATTTGAAATGTGAAGATCGCTGGGTTATACCGCATGGATTGTATGAAATGGCAGCTTTATGTTGCTTTCGAATCATGCAAACCAAAGATGTGTATCAGCAAATGAAGCTTTATAAAGAAGCTCATGAATGGATTCGTAAATCAGAAAAACATTTGGCTCATCGTGTAAGTAATCTTCAGCAACAGCAACAGCAACAGCAACAGCAACAGCAGCAGCAGCAGCAGCATCAATCACCTTATCAAGGAGAAAATGAATCAGTAACATCAGATAATACAGGTGATTCGGATTGGGATAGTAGGTTACATGTGCGATGCCAATTGTTGATAGAAAAATTAGAAGATTTTCGTTTATAATTTGTAACTTTTTAATATGATAAAATGTAATAAAATAATAATGCTTGTATATTGTACGTGTATTTTCCACGACATTATCTCTGTTTTTTGGGAGTTTTTTCGGCAAACAGGTTTTTTAGAATCATGTAAAAAGCCTCCTTTTGTTACTAAATGACGGATATGATATAATTTGTGTTAGCATTTTGCCAAAATAGGTAACAAAAATGCATAATAAATTGAGCTTGTGTACCAAGAACTCTAGATATGATGCTGATTTCTGGACTTGATGATATAATCTGTGAATGTTGGTTAAAAAGTTGAATTATTCAAAGTAATAGATTTGGGAACAACAATCATCTTTGTTTAGGGTGGTGATTATAAAATAAACATTTTTTCTGCCTTGCATTTGTTGATACCTTCAAATCAAATATTTAATCACATTTGTAGTTAGATTCTTTTCAGAAATCCGAAATATTTTGGGCTGAATGTTTGCCTAATTTTTAGTGAAATTGGTGATTTGTATAGTATCTATATTCTCTGTCAAAGTCAAAATATAAATCTACTTCCTAATGTCATAGTGGTTTCCGTTTTCAAAATATAACTGTCCAAACTGTGGCATTCAAGCAGTGGAAAATGAATGATAGCTTTTAAAACACCCCTTTATACCTGAATTGAATGATATAGTAGATTTTTTTAATTGGAGGATATCTAGTACAAGTACATATGTCAATTTTTAAAATCTAAACTTGGCACTATAACCGTGTTTTTTTTTTTTTTTTTTTTTTTGACACTGAGATTTGCATTGAGGCCAACAATCTATCCTGAAATCTTGTTTTATCGAGAACTTTGTCAAAAATTTACATTTTCTGAAAATTCAAAAGGCATCCAGTAAATAACGTTGTCGATTATTTGATTTACTGTTAACTGCTAATCATAAAATAGGGCAACTCATTCTAGAAACAAAGATACACGATTTTCTGATACTTTCCTGATTTTATTTGCTCATAATTATTTATTATTATTATTAATCAATATTTGGAATTCAACATTTTTGAATGCAGAACACGTTACGCTACAGATTTGATTATCCTTGAAGAGGACGTTTATTTAATAATTTCGGTAAGTTTTAAATAAAAGGCACTTTTTTTTTCATCTTTTCTTATATTTAACCATGTGCGGTCTGAAAATTCAGGCTTTGTAGCGGACATTTTCGGGACTCATTTTATCCTTACCAACACTCATGATTTTGATCAAAAAACAGAAAAATCAATTTTTGATACCAAAATCAACGTTTAAATATACTACATTGTGAGAGAAAATTGTAGCTATAACTAATACACATTTTATAAAAGCTTAATATTAAGTGTTAATTAATGAAAATTGGCATTTTTGTCCCAAAAACGGATTTTTGGTTAAAGAATTTTCATGTAATATTTTGCAATAAAAATGTTGGTTATTTTTTATTGAGAAAATAGAGCGCTAAATTCTGTATATGTGTATATTTTTTGTTTTCTAATTGGTAATATAATTAACTCTAAATTTGCAAAATCAGAAAAGAAAAATTAAAAAATGTCAAAATTGATGATCTGGACAAGAATAAATTTCGAAATTAATGTTCCGCTTATAAGCCTTGTAAGTCTTAAAAATAAGAGATTTTATAATACTTGAAAACTTTTTCAAGCTTATTACTGTAAATCTTTATACATGTTAGTATTGTGTGGTAGTTTATTTGATGATAATATAGTCTTACTTAATAATTAATGCGCTAGAGGTAATTTAAATTGAGTTTTAGTCTTACCTCTCCAATATCATAAACATAAACATGACCATTATTACTGAAACCTATTGCTACCTTTTTGCCGTCTGTGTCCCAAGCCAATTTATTCAATGCTTTACTAGAACCAATTTAAGTACTACTTACACATGGTTCCTCGGTATTTTCATTTAAATTCCATAAATTAAATTGACTGGTTCCATCTATAGTAGTATCAAACGTATCATCAGCCCGCCTTATGATAAATGTTAATATGAAATCAGAAAGATCCCATTGTCATTTTTATAAGCTATGAAAAGTGAGAGTTATATGTAGATAACGATTATTTCCAATACAAATAAAATAAAGACCACTGTTGTATTCCACCTACTAGTATCATACATTATCACCTTCTACAGTATCAATACATCTTACAATCTATTGACTACGACATGTATTGAAGTGCAAGTCTTGATATCGGATATAAGAAACTCCTAGCGTATCAAGTTTAATCCAGTAATTACCAAGAACGCTTTGACCTCAATTATGACACCACATTATTTCATCCCAGCAGTTAACCAATTAAGTAGCTATCAAATCAACATCCAAGCATATTTAGCGCAGCATTGAAACAACACAACTCACAAGCTCTGCAAGAACGGTTAAATTATGATTGATCCATTTCAATCCATAGATTACTATCAAACAGATCCAATGGTTTAATAGTGCCTTAAATTACATCTCAGGATCTCAATGTCAAATCAATATAAAAAAAGGCCATACTTTTACATCTAAATAAACGATATCTTGTTTTTATTATACAGTTGAAGAACTGATTAATTACTCATTCTTTTATAATTGTATTCTTTTTTAAGTACTATTTATCAATCCTGAAAATATACGACAAATACCAAGGAACCATTTGTGAGTACTTAAGTTGGCTCTGGTAAAGCATTGAATAAATTGGTTTGGGACAAAGAGGATAAAAAGGCGGAAATAGATTCCAGTGATGGTCATATTTATGTTTATGATATTGGATGAGGTAAGATTAAAACTTAATGTAAATTACCTCTAGCGCAATAACTATAAAATAAGACTATATTATCATCAAATAAACTACCATAAAATATTAAAATGTATAACGATTTACAGTAATAAGCTTGAATCAAGTTGGTACAGCATTGTAAATTCTTGAAAAGTTTTGAAGTATTATAAAATCTCTTATTTTTAAGACTTACAAGGCTTATAAGCGGAACATTAATTTCGAAATTTATTCTTGTCCAGATCATCAATTTTGACATTTTTTAATTTTTTTTTTCTGATTTTGCAAATCTAGAGTTAATTATATTACCAATTAGAAAAACAAAAAATATAAACATATACAGAGTTTAGCGCTCTATTTTCTCAATAAAAAATAACCAACATTTTTATTGCAAAATATTACATGAAAATTCTTTAACCAAAAATCCGTTTTTGGGACAAAAATGCCAAGTTTTATTAATTAACACTTAATATTTAGCTTTTATAAAATGTGTATTAGTTATAGCTACAATTTTCTCTCACAATGTAGTATATTTAAACGTTGATTTTGGTATCAAAAATTGATTTTTCTGTTTTTTGATCAAAATCATGAGTGTTGGTAAGGATAAAATGAGTCCCAAAAACGTCCGCTACAAAAACTGAATTTTCAGACCATATGTGGTTAAGTAAAAGAAAAGATGAAAAAAAAACGCCTTTTTATTTAAAACTTAGATATACCATTAGTATAAGAGACTTAGCCGTTCAATCTTGCTATGCTCAATTACGGCGTCGTTCTACGGGCTCGCTTTTGCAATTTTCTAATAAATGTATGATACTGTACGACACACGGTTTTTTTTGGTAGAAAATGCATGTTTCTATGATAACAGATATTGCCTATTTCGTTTAGTTTATGGGTTGATGCGCTGTAATGCTGCTTTTACATTGGCTGAAATGTGCAATTTAGCAGGGTTTTATTTGCGCTAAATAATGCAAAGCCTTGAAAATCCTTTTCTACGTGTGTTGTTTCTTTCTTTTTGTTTTCTTATTCCCAGGATATACTCACCGTTTGATGAGGCATATGAGATTATCAAGATGGTATTCTTTTCTTGTATCTGAATATCTGTATACGCAGCATTCTAATATAAGGGACTAATGTTTTTAATATAAGTAGCAGTCGTTATATTAGAGACTGGTATTTTCATTTAACCGCATTTTATTAGGATCAAATATCATTATTTACCACTGTATTGTTGAATGTATTTCTTGATTACCAGTGATCTATCAGAATTACAAAATTCGATATATAGAAAATCTCTGACAAATCTAGCAGATTTTATCTATCCAGTAACTGGTTCCTGTCATCCAGGAACTAATAATGAAACATAACTTATAGCAATATTACCACTGAAATATAACATGTTACTGTAATAACAATAGTTTTGCTTGTAGCTATACTTGAACGCAAACCTTTTTACAGCTGACAATCGTAAACTAAAATAGTAAGTTTAAAGAAGGTTAATTTGTTTAAATTTTTATGAGTGATAATAAAGTAACATATATAATCTTAGATTTGGCTTGCGTATAAATTTAAGCAGTAGGTGTTATTTAAGTTTATGCTCGAGCAAAAACCATTCTTGCTGTAAATATTATACCTATAAACATATCTACAAAAAATGATAATAATTGTAAATATATTGGTGCTTGCATGTATTGCTCTACATCGACAACGTATTGAATTGTATTGTCTATAATTTATATTAATGAAAACAAATGTGATTTAAAAACCCATTCCAATAAAAAAATGCAATGGAATTTTGAGAAAGGCACGATGCTCATGTACAAACCAATTTTTGCCCATACGACCAGCTCATTATGCTCATGGTCATATTTAATTATTATGCACAAATAGGAGTAGTGGGTAACGATATGCTTATGGGCAATTCTACTATTATGCATACACGGGATTATTAAATAACAATATTTGATCTTAAAATGGGGTTAAACAAAAAAATCAGTCTCTAATATAACGACTGCTACCTATATTAAAAACATTATTAGTCCCTTATGTTACAGTAGCATGCGTATACAGATATTCAGATACAAGAAAAGAATACCATCTTGATAATCTCATATGCCTCATCAAACGGTGAGTATATCCTGGGAATAAGAAAACAAAAAGAAAGAAACAACACACGTAGAAAAGGATTTTCAAGGCTTTACATTATTTAGCGCAAATAAAACCCTGCTAAATTGCACATTTCAGCCAATGTAAAAGCAGCATTACAGCGCATCAACCCATAAACTAAACGAAATAGGCAATATCTGTTATCATAGAAACATGCATTTTCTACCAAAAAAAACCGTGTGTCGTACAGTATCATACATTTATTAGAAAATTGCAAAAGCGAGCCCGTAGAACGACGCCGTAATTGAGCATAGCAAGATTGAACGGCTAAGTCTCTTATACTAATGGTATATCTAAGTTTTAAATAAAAAGGCGTTTTTTTTTCATCTTTTCTTTTACTTAACCACATATGGTCTGAAAATTCAGTTTTTGTAGCGGACGTTTTTGGGACTCATTTTATCCTTACCAACACTCATGATTTTGATCAAAAAACAGAAAAATCAATTTTTGATACCAAAATCAACGTTTAAATATACTACATTGTGAGAGAAAATTGTAGCTATAACTAATACACATTTTATAAAAGCTAAATATTAAGTGTTAATTAATAAAACTTGGCATTTTTGTCCCAAAAACGGATTTTTGGTTAAAGAATTTTCATGTAATATTTTGCAATAAAAATGTTGGTTATTTTTTATTGAGAAAATAGAGCGCTAAACTCTGTATATGTTTATATTTTTTGTTTTTCTAATTGGTAATATAATTAACTCTAGATTTGCAAAATCAGAAAAAAAAAATTAAAAAATGTCAAAATTGATGATCTGGACAAGAATAAATTTCGAAATTAATGTTCCGCTTATAAGCCTTGTAAGTCTTAAAAATAAGAGATTTTATAATACTTCAAAACTTTTCAAGAATTTACAATGCTGTACCAACTTGATTCAAGCTTATTACTGTAAATCGTTATACATTTTAATATTTTATGGTAGTTTATTTGATGATAATATAGTCTTATTTTATAGTTATTGCGCTAGAGGTAATTTACATTAAGTTTTAATCTTACCTCATCCAATATCATAAACATAAATATGACCATCACTGGAATCTATTTCCGCCTTTTTATCCTCTTTGTCCCAAACCAATTTATTCAATGCTTTACCAGAGCCAACTTAAGTACTCACAAATGGTTCCTTGGTATTTGCATTCTTCAAATTCCATAAATTAAATTGTTGACTGGTTCCATCTACAGTAGTATCAAACGTACTGTATTATCAGTCCACCTTATGATGAATGTCAATCTAAAGCCAGAAACATCTCATTGCCATTGTTATGAGCTTTGAAAATCTTAATTTTTAATAATTACCGCAATTAAATAAAAAACAAAATGATATTAATAGCATATGGTGAGTATTTAACATCTATGTAATAAGTAAGTTTAATTACGTATGCTTCTAAACCCTTTTAAAAATCCTGAGGGAAACACAACACCTTGGTCCTGTAATTTCTATCCATCCAAATGTTGCGATTTCCACTACACAATGAATGCATCTTTTATCAATCTTAACCTCGATGTACATTGTATATCAGTTTCCTACCAGTTGTATTTTTTTTGATTCATTAATATTCCTTTATATTGAACGATAATTTGTAGCATTGCCAAAAAAAAAAGAATAAATGCTTCAAGGGTTTTCTGCATGCATATCAAATTATGCGATTTAGTAGCAATAATTGAACTTAAGTATGCTTTTTGAACCTATTGATGTTAATCAGAATAATTAGTACTTTCATTCAAAAGTAATCAGCTTTGCTTTATACAGTAGGTCGATGGAAACTAGGTAGTCGTTGGGGTTCACCATGGGCGATACATCCCGGATCGTTTTTATTTTGGAATGGGGAGCATCTAAGTACTGATTTAGTTTCTTGAGATTGAAAACTGGATGTACCCGGTTGTTCTTTTTTGGTATGACAAACATTGAGCTGTAAAATCCCGAAACCAGTTGTGCCTGTTGTTGTAGTAATACTCTCTCAATTGCTTTTTTCTGCAATAAGTGCTGAATTGTTTGATCGATGAGGTGAGCTTGCTCTTCTGAGAAGGGAATAATTGGAGGTGGAGTGTGAAAGGTAGTGTGATAATCGTATTTAATGGTGGTGTTGATGAATGAGCTGATTGAAATTTTTGTCCAGTTTGTATGAAGCTTACTGAGCCAATTTCTAACTGGATCAATTGATGTGAGTAATGTTGTTGTATCTAATGGCAGAAAGGACTGGTTGTCTTCTTGTTGTGGTTCTGTCGAAAGCTGCGGTTGTTGAAGTTGGAGTTGCTGTACTGGCTGGTGCAGTTGCTGTTGCTACTGTTCTTGTTGTAACCACCCTGCTACGAGGGTACACCTGATCGAAAAAACTGCTGATCCGGAACATTTGAGAAGGAGCTGGAGGTACCAAAACGGCCAGAAGTAAAACGATGGCGGCGATTGGCCGTGGACTCGCGAGTTGCCTTCTTTGTTGCAGTCTGTTGGACCACAGTAGTCTGAAACTTATCCAAAGGGAGAGTGTAGTCATCTTCATTGGTTTCCATTGAAAAGGAGGGATCAACAGCCTAAAATGCAATGTTATTGCGCATTTCAGTTGCTGCGAATTCTGTATGAATAGCGTTCGCACAATGACCGAGCCCAAGCAGGCGCAAGCAGTTTCAGCAAACATTTGCAGAGTTTAAAATATTTGAGAGTTACTCAACAAGTAATCCCGAGCCTAAGCAACGGCTCGTTGAGCAGTTGTATATTGAGCATTCTCAGTTTTGAAAGCAAGCATAAATCAAGCATTATCTAATTTTTTAAAAAGTCGAGCACGAGCATACAGTAGCTACTTGATTGGTAAAGTGATGTCGTGTTGCAATATTAAGAGGCCCAAGCGCTCCAGTTGATTGCTACTGTATATAAACTTAGTATGCTATAAATTTCTTATACCTAATACAGTATCATGACTTTGCATTTCAATGCTTTATGTCGTAATTAATCGTTTGTAAGATCTATTGGCTGTAGAAGGCAATAAAATATGGCACTTGGCGGTATAAAGCGCTATAGACCATTGATATCTGATCGACAATAAAAGAGTTAATATCAGAATATAAGTGTACTGGCCTTAAGATTGACCTGAAGTTATAATGTAAAAATCAAAACCCAAAAGCGAGTTATTAATCTTTCTTATCCACAAGGTAAATCCAGCTGAAAGCAAATCTGTATTGTTTGTTTCAGCAAAAAATATTGCCTTATCATCGAGATAATTAAAACAGTAGTTCACATTAGCATGAACCCTAAAATAACTGAATTCCAAAATCAATTTGTGAAATCGACCGAAAAATGATTAAAAAAACAAAATTGTTTCATAGCTTATGTGTAGTAAACTACATATACCAAGTTTGTTTAGTAATCAAATTGATCTTAGTCAACATCTAAGATCTAATAACTTTAAATCACACAAAACTTTAAAATGTCAAATTGTACCACTGGTACTCCTAAACTAGGAACTAAACCATGAAGATCTTGCTTCAAGATCTTATTACTGTATTATTAATAGAATTAGAAAATAGTATATATATTACAAAGGCTATGGTAATCCATAAACCTTTGCTTTTACTTTATATCTAAAATAAATATCAAAGAGTTATAATTGTAGTCGCAACGCTTTTTTTGTTTAATTACTATTTTTGTAGCATTATGAACTGCAAAATAAGTTGAACAAGCGCATTAAATGGCTTTTATTCAGTTTTGGATTCTGCATCCATCTAAACAAAATTCAATCAAATGTTTTATATTAAATTTTGTGTAAAATACGATTGAAATTTTGGAGGTTTTTTTTGAAAATACCCATTACTTTTTATGAGCATACTTTAAATTTAAATAATGGAGATACTGCGCAAAAAAACTATCTATCGATCAAGCCATTGTTGAACCTTCTAACTGCATTTTTTGTAGAAAAAACAAGTTTTTTGTTAATTTTTTTTCAAATTCAGAATTTAGGATGAGGGTATATAGGGGAAAATTGAAGCCAGAAGCGAAGATATCTCTTTGTATACATTTTTGAGGATATCTCCACGAAAAACCACTATTTTGAAAAAAATTAAATCAGATCCGAGAGAACTCAATGAGATTGATGGTATAAATATAAAAAAGATGTTACTCATCAAATAAATATTTTGAAATCTACTACAAAAATGTCAAAAAACTGAAAGAAATAAGAGTGCTTGGGATTTCTTCATACTGAAATATGCCATAGAGTACTTTAAAATAAGTAAATTTTGTTATTAAAAACTTCTAGTATAACTTAATTTTTAGTAAAGATATAAAGCCTTAAATTTTGAATTTTTAGCTATAAAATACCTGTAAAAATCTGAAAAATTAACACTGAAAAATTAATACCAACAGCAAAAAAATAGAATCTTTCCGGATACTCATTTTTGGATTAAGGTTGAATTCCTCAGGCACTGCATGTGTCTATATTGATTTACATCATGTCCTTAAAATAGAAAGTTCTTGTAATAGTAACCACAAAAGTGCAATATTTTGGCAAGGCTATTTCTATTGTCCCTTTTTGAAATTCAACGCCATCATTATCACGGTAGAACTTTCTTCTTGGGACAACCAAAACAGCAGCTTACATTTATTGCTTGAAGTTTGGACTTTCAGAACAGGCATTATTTAGCTTGTATACTGTTGTGTTTACGTTTATATTTATGGCTCAAGTACGAAATATTTTAGTCAATTAGAGATTCATACAAATCAAGAGTACTGGCAGGAAAAGTCTTAAAATTCAGTTATTTGAAACAGTTATTTTTTTTTCTTATATTATTTTCTATGGTCTCAAAGTCTGTCATAACTGTTATATACCTATAGCCGAAGGCTATTAGGTATTTTAGTTATGTTTTATATGTTTAGTCTGTAAGGAACGACTATTAATAAATGTAGTGGTAATAGATTTATATTAGAAGGAAGTTAAGTTTATTATTGAAGTATATAACATGAGCTTATATACTCATAACTAGTAATGACTAAATACCGAACAGATCTATCGAACCGAACAGGTCGGAATGCACGTGATATATATCACGTGAGCTTAATATATTTACCATTACTATTTATTAGAAATGACACTTGACAAGTCATAGGAAGCTCGTTTAGCTCAGTTTAAAGATTGATTTTTTATTAATAAATTTATATTGGGCACTCGATATGAGCATAAGCCTTAAATTTAAGAAACAGTAAGGAAAGAGAAACAAAAACCCCTTTCAGAGCACTATACTAAGTAATAAGGGTAAAAAGGAATGTGTGTGAGTTGCCAAAGAATGATATGACTAATGAGTGATGTAATATTGATCTTGAGGGAAAACCATCGGATGGGAACTTTGATAACCACTTACCACCGAGGTACCGCACAAAGAAAACAATATACAAACTGTTCGTCAAAGTCGAGTCTATTTGTTGATATACCAAGAATATCCTGGATCTGGATCAGAGGCAATAACTGCCAATGGATGCACAAGACAATCAATGGCATGTAGCAGAGCTAAAAGAGCCGACCAAAATGGAGGAGGACCAGCAGACGCTTTCTCCGGTAAGAGATTCAGAGCATGATCAATTTTGTGAACACCAAGAGGAGCAGCAGGCAGAGTATCCAACAGGGCACCATCCAGAGCACGACAGGAGAGGAAGTGATCCCGAGAAATATAGACCCCAAAGGGCGATCTACATGGGCATTCTTCCCTCATATTTGTGTACCGACCAAGACGCCAACGAACTAGACGACTACGAGCAGAACGACCAATAGGCAAATACAGAATAGGGTCAGGACGAGAGACAGACGGGCGACAGTTACGCAGGAGAGTTTGTGTACCATTAGTAGCAGCAGCAACTAGTTGATGGTCCACCTGGTCTTGCCAAAAGTCGTTAAAAAAATTGACTAACCCGGCAGTGCTAGGAACAGGATCAGGTAGTGATAGATACATGCTGTTTTCACAGATGTATTTATCCAATCTGGTATAGTGGAGACTATCACGGAGCAGTACCAAAAGACTATCCTCGGGTAGAGTATCAGCACGGAGAGCATATCTGGTAGCCAAGATATTGTAGCGATGTTTCATGGACGGAATGCAGGTAATGTGTTTGGCAACATTAAACCACGAACTGCCCACAAACATGCCAACGAGCCTGTTTTGTAGAGTATCAAGAGCCTTAAAATCCTGAAAAGAGAGATGGGAGATAGCTAGCCCATATTCAATTTTGGGACGAATAAAGGACTTGTAGAGGCGAGAGCAAAGCAATAGAGAAAACCCAGTACGGTTGACACCAACTGAGTTGAGCAAGGCCATAGTTTTGACAGCACCAGAGGACCGAAGAGACAGAATACCGGGAGCATACAGACCTTTACGACGAAAGGGCATACCCAGATAAACAAACTCCTCCACAATGGGGAGAGGTTCGTCATACAGGGTTAACTGGTCACCAGATGAAGCAGCAGGGGCATTTAAGACAGCACACTTAGACGGTTTCCACCGATAGCCAAGAGCAACAGAGTGGTCAGAAGCCAAATCGAGCATATGTTGGACGTCAGTTTTGGACCCGAAAATAGCAACATCGTCGGCGAAAAGCAAACTATTAATAGCAATAGAATTATAGGCTCCAGGAGGAGACACCATAGTAGCACCAGTAGCAACAGACCGCAGCAGACCCGGTAAGGAGTTGATATATAACGAATACAAGTGGGGGCTAAGCACTGAACCTTGTAAGACACCGGTAGCAGGAGAGAAAGCAGCAGAGTTGTGATTAGCAATCAGTACCGACACAGACACACTGTCAAACATATTAATCAACAGGCTCAGAACAGGTCTAGGAAGAGAAGAGCCAGCCAAGGCTTTCCAGATAACCCTACGATCCACCGTATCATATGCCGACTTGATATCCAGGAAAGCAACAACAGGGTACCGTCTATGAGTCAGAAAATAATCATGCATCAAGTCATGCAAGCAGAGGGCTTGATCCAGAGGACTACGTTGAGGTCTAAAACCACCTTGAGCAACATCAAGAGCAGGAGAGTGCATATCAAGCTCTGGCATTAGAGAAAACTCAAAGAGTTTACGCATTACCGAAGTCAGTGAAATTGGGCGGTAGTTACCAGGATCAGTAGCATCCCCTTTTTTGAATATAGGGAAGACCTGGGCTTGGCGCCAGAGATCAGGAGTGTAACCCCATTGATAGCACAAGGTAAACAACAAAGACAGTAGAGGAGCAAGTTCAGTAACCAAGGGCTTAAGCATTTCGGCCTTTAAGTGGTCCGGACCGGGAGCTTTATTAGTTGGAAGACGCTTAATGTGAGATACAAGAGTATCAGCATCAAAAAGTGACAGAGCCTCAGGTACCGAAAAGGGCAGATCAGAGTCAAAAGCACAAGGAGGGGGAGGCCGAGTAGCAGTTGCAAGTAGAGAACCGTCATAAACGGAAGCCAAATGAGCACCCATAACATTAACAGAAGCAGAAGGAGCTCGTTTAGCTCAGTTGGTTAGAGCGTGGTGCTAATAACGCCAAGGTCAACAGTTCGACCCTGTTAATGAGCATTCTTTTTTGCTCATTTTTGCATTGTAGTGTGCGTAGCTCTTTGGTGTTATTTTCTTTATGCTTGTCAGTTTCGTGATAACAATAAAGATCATCTTTTGTATACATTTATTTGAATCTACTGTAAAACATATATCTCAGCACACGACATTAGTTATAAGTTAAAAGACATCCTTTATTGAGTTTAACGTTTGAATTTGCTATTATTACTATCTGTCAAAATAAACAAACGATCTTGATCCCCAAAGACTATCTTATACTTCTATATTCTAACTAGTTCAGAAGTGACACAAATCATACACAAAATTTACCAAACCTTATTATATATTATTGAGTTAATCTCCCGTTATATTTCTTACAACTCATACAAAAAGAATAACTGAGAGTTTATGGATACATACAATCTTATTTATAGAAAGAATAATAATAAAGACTAGTAACATTCATCATGATGGAGAACGTAGCCTTTATTACTAGAAAAACTAATGGTAAAAGAAAGAACCACGAGCTTCTAGGTCTTGGTTTAAAAGACTATTTGTAAGAATTACATTTCAGTATGAGTTAGAAATGGAATTGGCTTCAAAATTGGCTGTTTAATATCCTCAAAAACCGACAATAACCGAATATTGACAGAATGAATATCTGAAATCTTTGCTTAATATTTACAAGTCTTTACTCAGTGATTATAAATCAACACAACATACATAAATATATGCATAAAAATATACGGATGTAACCACTTCTCATACTGTACATATCACCATAAGCAACAGCTATAAACCCTCTTTATTTCCTTTTATACTACTGAAAAAATAAAGTAAAAACCCCATATTAACATCAATTAATATGTACAAAAATGTACTTAAATGTTATCATTTATTTATGTGGATTACATCCATTTAGATCTCCATTTCATCTGGTGTCTAACTTGAATTACCGCTGGGATAAATCAGGAATCACTTTGATTTGACACGTCTGATTGATACAGCAAGTAATCTTATAACCGAGATGTGGATCCTAGCAAATTATAATTATTGACCTGTGATTTATCGCAAGAATGAGCATTTGGATATTGTGTGGATATATTGGAATCATGCTTCTATGATTCAATAGTAGCATGATGATAGACGCATGGAATATGATCTTGTTGCTTGACTTGCATGTTGAACATCATGGTTTGATAAATGTTCTAAATTGGTAATTCGATTAGAAATTATGTATAAATAGAAGGATATCTTCCTTTCAAAGAAGGGTCAATTAAGTTCTACTTGATAATAAAAACCTAACGTTATCTAGTCGAATTCCTATTGTTTTTTTATACTTTTTTTCCGTGAATATCTCTACCTGTTCCACAATTTACATTATTTAATGTTATTATCATGGTTTTCCTAGTTAAATAATGCTAAAAATCAAAAATTACATCATTTTCATGTATCATGTATCATGTATCATGTACTTACATTAAATTTCTAGTTTTATTTCACATTTATATATTCTGATTGATCTATCAGAATTAAGAATTACCGAATTATCAATTTAGAACATCTGTCAAACCATGACGTTTAACATGCAAATCAAGCAAGGTTACATTTCATGATTCCAATATTACCACTGAAACATAACATATTATATCGATACACATTAATAATAATTTCTATTGTCACATATAATGGACAGGTGTCCATTAGATCTTATCACACAATCCCAATAACTATATAAACCCATATTTAATTCATTCTAATAAACGGTACTTTTTACGTTGATTTTAATTTATAAAGTCTCGATAAATCACTGATAAATCGGCTTGTAAAACGTAGTTTCAGATGGGTTTGAATTTCTTGCCCAATATCAGGTCAAATCATGTAAATTTTTTAAAGATGTACCTTCTTTCTGTGAACCATTGATATCTGTTCGAAAATAGTAGAGTTAATACCTGAATATAAGTGCATTGCCCTATCGTTGATTAAAAATTGACCTAAATAAAGTCGATTGTAAAAAATTGAACACCTAAATTAAGATGTCAATTTTTTGTATAACAAGATAGATCTAATTGACCGCTACTCTGTTGTTTTTGTTTCAGAAAAAATATTGATTTTTCGTCGAGATAATCAAAACAATAGCTTATATTACGGCTTAACCATATGCTAACTGGGTTTCAAAATCAATTTGACAAATCGACCAGAAAATGATTCAAAAAACAAAAACGTTTCATAGTTCATGAACTGTAAAGTAACCAGGCCTAGTATATTTAATGGTTTTTGTACAGTTTTAAACCCTGCATCCATTTAAGCAAGGTTCAAATAAATGTTTCAAATTAAATTTTGCGTAAAATGCAAGTGCATATTGAAGGTTTTTTGATAATACACATCATTTCTTATACTTATGCTTCAGGTATAAATAATGGATATAATGTGTGAAAAAAATTATCTACCAATTGAACCATTGATGAGCCTTCTAGCTGCATTTTTCGTAGTGAAAACGGAATTTTTGTCAATTTTTTTTTCAAGTTCAGGATTTGGGATAAGGGGTATACAAGGGAAAATTGAAGCTGGAGACAAAGGTATTTCTTTGTACACATTTTTGAGAACATCTCGACGAAAAACCAATATTTTGAAAAAAGCTAAATTGGATCTAAGAGAGCCCAATGAGGTTGATAAAATGAATATAAAAAAAATGCTGCTCATTTTAACGAATATTTTGAAATCTACCCCAAAAATGTCAAAAAAATGAAAAAAAATAAAAGTGCTCATAATTTTTTCATACGAAAATATATTATAGAGTGCTTTAAAACAAATAAGTTTTATTATTAAAAGGTACTAGTATAGCTTAATTTTTTGTAGAGATATGAGGCCTCAAAGTTTCTGATTTCTAACAGTGAAATACCTGTAAAAATCTGAAACATTAGCACTAAAGATTTATATCAACTGCAAAAAATAGGATATTTTCTGATAATTGTTTTGAGATAAGAGCTGAGCATCTCAGGTACATTTGGATATAATTTTTTCTTGGTATTATTTAGTCAAGAAAAAAATTGGGTAGGGATGAAAAGTAAGACCCAGTTTTTATGGAAAAAGCAGTAAATTTTACGTGTTTTCAAGTCTTTTGTAAAATTTAAAACGAATTTAGAAACAAGTAGTATAATGCAATTTATTAATATATATTTTGCAATACGTAAAGTATAACTTAAGAAATGTTTAATAGGGAGTTAGCTATAGAAATGACGGTATGCTCCGATTTTTACCTGACATAAAAATCAACTGCCAGGCCTTCAAAAAATTGTTCTAGTCTGTAATTTATTGAATAGACTCATTAATTGCACTGCTAACGGTAAAGGGGTCAGCACAAAGTAATCCGACCAAGTATTATATAAAAAGAAAACGTCAATAATGAAAACTAATATTTTAAGCTCTTTCGTTTTATTTTAAATAAAATAGGTAATTTGAATTTTATTAAATTTCTTTTTACAATTTGGCTTCCAAAAATTCTGCTCTGTTCTTTTGCTTGGATGCAGCCTTGTTATATTCTTCTTGAGTAATAGGTCTTGCCTCAATAGCAGGATTATAACCAACACGAGGTTGAGAGGAGCCTTGACTAGCCTTCTTATAAATAGTGATAACGACAGCACCACCCAAACCAACATTATGTTGAAGAGCATACTTGACATTTGCAACTTGACGTTCACCAGTCCAGTTACGTAATTGCCAAACAAGTTCTGTACATTGAGCAAGGCCGGTGGCGCCAAGAGGATGGCCCTTGGAAATGAGACCACCGGATGGGTTAATAACATATTTACCACCATAAGTATTATCTCCCGAATCAATTAAAGTGTGAGCTTTGCCTTCAGGAGTTAAACCAAGGCCATCGTAAGTTAAGAGCTCATTAGCAGAGAAGCAATCATGTAACTCAATGACTTGAACATCATTGGCGGTGATACCAGCCTTTTGATATGCTTGAGCAGCAGCACGACGGGTCATGTCACAACCTGCCCATTCGATAGCATCAGTTGTCAACATACGAGGAGAATCAGTAGCCATGACTTGAGCAACAATCTCAACAGCTTGATCCCACAAGTTATGCTTCTTAACAAAAGCTTCACTAGCAACAATAGAGCAACCAGCACCATCAGATGTAGGGCAACATTGTAATTTTGTGAGAGGTCCATATACTTTAGGTGATTGTTCTACTTGGTCTAAAGAATAAATATCTCTGAATTGAGAATAAGGATTACGGGCACTGTGGCGATGATTCTTCTCAGCAATTTTAGCTAAATGTTGAGGTGTGGCGCCATATTTCTCCATATAAGCAATGCCGGCATTACCAAAAATTTGAGCGGCACCAGGTGCTTTAGGGTCAAAACCACGTTCCTGCATCATAACCATCATAACATGGTCTATATATCAAAAAAGTGAATTAATATATTATCATTGGATGAGAAATTGTTCATATGGCTTTACCAAGAGGATTTGTACGATCTGAGAAAGTAGAAGAAAGAGAGCCTCTAGCCATTTTCTCAAAACCAAGGGCCATAGCACATTCAACTGATCCAGAGGCAACAGCATTACGTGCTTGATAAAGAGCAGTCGAACCAGTAGAACAATTGTTATTTACGTTAATGATAGGGATTTGAGTCATACCCAACTGATATAATACACGTTGTCCGGCTGTACTGTCGCCGTACACATAGCCTACGGCTGCATATTCAACAGCATCGTAAGAAACACCAGCATCATTCAATGCTTTAACTGCTGCTTCAAGAGCAAATTCTGTAGATTTGTGTCATGTTAATTGAATAATGTCTACTCTGCTTAATTCTTTTATTTTGTGTGTACCTGGATAATCAACCTCACCACGAGGTTTGATGAACTTGGACATACCAACACCAACAACATATACTTTATTTGAAGTCATTTTTTTTAATTTTTAAGATTATGAAAAGAAGAGAGAAAGTAGAAGAAAGAAAGAAAGAAAAATACTTATAAAGCCTATTTAAAATGTGGGGAAATTATAGCTACCAGCAGTCCATCACATGCAATACAACACTGTTGACAAGTAAATTAGGAATATTTGCCATGACAAAAAGTTACCTGGGGAGTTCAAAAGGGGGGTTAATTGCATAAACCATTCAGGCTCTTTGTGTTCAACAGGACTATAGTTGAACGCCCTGTGCGTGTATTATTTAGTGATGGGAAAATTCAAGGGGTTAAAACCTGTTTATTATCAACGAAAGTGAGAATACGATGATAATCCGATTTATCGGTAGTTGTAATTAGGTTACTCATTGCACAAACTGAGACTTTAATTTCAAGCTACATAAATATACTGTAACGATATAGCAAGCTAAGTAGTTCAAAAAGGAGAGAGATTTGATTAGTTGACTGGGCAACAAATGTGGAAGGATTTTACTTACCAAAGGTGAATTTGAATTTAGAAGATTAAAGAATGAATTGATTTAGTATTGAGTTATGTCTAATGAATATAAACTTACCTCAAAGAGCCGAAGCTCTCGTCGTACTACCCCCAACGGAGGGCCAGCTTGTCTGCTGTTTTCTATCCGAAAATACCAGAGCTAATTGAGAAAACATTGCTTGTTTCGCTGTTGTGTTTTTTGGATCAAAGCAAGGAAAGGTGTAACCAAGGATAAGCTGAGCAGCACCAGCGAGGCCAATCGCTAATGCAGAAAGACAATCCCTGCTCATGACGACAGACTTATTTGGGCAGGCATCGTTCAAACAAATGAATGACCCATTAGTCTTCTTGACTGTACCATCTTTTGCAGTATACGGATGTGATAATTTGCTGAAACACCAAAGGCAGGTCTGAGAACTGTTGTGTTCATTAGTAATCAATGTAGGCGTATATCGAGAATGTCTCAGTTCTTTCCAATATCCACCAAATCGCAAATGTCCTTTAATAGGAGACCTGATTGCATGCCCACGATCTCCAATAAACATAATAGGGGACGATACTTTCGTAAATTTTCGTTCCTTTGATGCAAGTCTATCATAAAATCGATTTTTCGTTAATTCTAATCGTCTTTTTTTATTAGCAGTCGATCTTGAAAAGTAAAATTGACGAATACATGACTTTGCTTGAGAATGGCGAGTGAATGTTGCATCCAGTTCATCAATTGTACCACATTGCTGTATACTGGACTCAGAAAGATCGCTTTCAAGATCAGCAACATTTTGACCTAAGACTGTGAGGCGCTTTCTTCTATTGAGCGAAGACGAAAAAGAAGCAAGACCACTATGTTGGCGGAGGGCGGCACTCCTTACCTTGAATGATGTGGGCAATTTCTTCAACTGAGCGTCTTCTTTCTCTTCCATATAAGCGTCTTCTAAAATTTGTGCATTGAAAATTAGCCACAAGCAAGATATCAACGAGCATTAAATTACCTTGATCTTGTAATACTTGAAAGCGATTGTACAAACGAAGATGATATTTCAACCTATCGACACCAAAAGCAACTGTCTCCGTGACATTAATAATACCGTTGTCTGTCCCTGAAAATACAAGTTGGTCTTTATCTACTTTTTGATCAATAATACACTCCTCCACCTTGTGATGGCAAGGTTTGTTGGGCTCGACTGGTATTATCTGTCTTCTTTCAGTAGAGGAGGTAGCGTCATATCTCTGCTTGTAGATGTTATTATTGGCACTGGACAGTTCTTGCTTTGCTTTCACTACTTCTTGAATCAATTGTCTCTTCTTTTTCTTGGCCACTTGTATCTCTTTATGCAGCGAGTCTCTATCTATATTTTCATCATTCCATTTTTTTTTCAGTTGAGAAGCACTTTCTGAACCAAGTAGATATTTATTAAGTGTAATTTGAGCGTCCTTCAACCTTTTCTCTATTGTGGTCTTCTGGTCAATCAATGCTGCAATTCTGCTGTTGATCTCATTGCTTCTTGTGGATGTCTGAGTCACAGGAGGTTGCTGTTTATTCTTCTGTTTATGCTTTTGGTAATTTCTAGTACCAAGGATTCTCACACACTGAAGTCCAGGTAGTACATGCATACGGTAGGCGAATTGCAACCCGTAGCCAGCACATATTGTTTTTAGACGATCTATGTCGAAAAAACTACTAAACACAGCATCCTTTTGAGACGTAACTGAAGCCGCACGAATGACGTTCCCTTCGAAATCATAGAGTACCATCTTATGTTCCAGCTTTCGAGCACAAAACAAAGAGTGTAATGTAGTAGCATCAATCCATAACGCGTGCAGATTTGTAGGCCTGATGATGGGGGTCAATTTCACCACTTGCTCATGGTAACCAACAGAACGCAATACTTGATTAACCATCAAGAGAAAGGGAATTTGATGTGAAAAGACATGGTATGTGGCTCTAGATGCCATGTATGGCTTTACAAATTTAATAATCTTCAAGATGACCTCCACTTCTTTGTCGCTAATGTTGCTCAATTTACCAACAAAATATGCTTTGCAAATTGTTTTTTCCTCAAAAAGAGCTGCTCTTGTTATCTGCTTTAACTGGTTTATTCTTTTTCGCGAGGTGTCCTCTTCTACCAAAATATCTTCCATGTCAACATCTTGAATCTCTTCTTCTACCAACGCTTCTTGCATTTTGATACCTTGCTCTTCTTGTTGTTGATGTTGCTGCTCTCGTCTCACTTGCCGCTTTTGTTTCTAGAAGGTTGTTTAATATACTTGTTCAATTCGATTGTTCATCAATCTTACCTCTCTTTGCAAAACATCTGCATATGAGTTCAGCCTTTGCTGACACAAGCTAGCTTTCCATTGCTTAACAACCCAATCTCCTCCTTTCTCGATACAACGATTTCTTCTTTTAATCTCGTCAGCGAAAAGCCTTCTGCGTCCATTATAAGTTTTGTTGATGAGTGACATCGAGTTTACTGGAATGGCACAATTGTTGTTAGGAGGCTGTCTATTCTTTCCTTTATTCTTTCCTTTGAGCTCCTCGCGTTTTTTCTTGAATTCTTGATCACGAGCAGGAGATAAATGGACAATCAATAGAATATTCAAGAGTCTGTTCAATGCTTTGTTTACGATTGTATTATCTGCCCACATATTCATGAAATTGGCGATATAAACATTTCTTGCCATTTTCATAACGTGAGACGACAAATCATTGTAAACATTCTCCTCATCACGCCCAAGTAAATTTACTATTGCTTTATGAAGTCGTGCCGTATTCAGGGTGGATTTGCTAATTCCTTTTGATCCAAAGTAAGTTGAATGGATTTGATCAAAGTGAACCTCTTGGAATAATGCATTGTACTCTTCTTTCAGGCTATCAGTCTGCAGGAATTGACTATTTAAGGGCTTAGGCACAATCACATCCTCGTGTAGATATCCTACTGGTAACACTGGAATGAGACTTTGTCCCTCTTGGTGCACTAATTGAATATTGCCGCTATTTGTGATAAATTGATTGTCTTTGAAAAGCAGCAACATTTTCATTACTTGCTTGCTGAAATCAGCCAAGTAATCTGAAGCTTGTTCAATGGTTTTATTGATAGTACCAATGAATGTTGATCGACAATTTTGTGGGAAATCCTTTCGAATAACTGATGAGAAGGATGCAGAGCAAGTTCTATGTGTTACGTCGTCTTCTACTTCATTATCATCTATTTCTTCCGGTTCTTCTTCATCTACTTCTTCTTGCTCTTCAACGCCTTCTTGAGCTGCAGTGGATTCTTCTTGTATCGTTACTGAATCTTTGAGGGATTCAAAATTTTCTTTTACATAGTCTTTCCAATGTTCAATGCTTTTCTTTTTGGTTGTTCTTGTTACACGATTTAGATACACTACAATTGAATTTACTGGTGCATCGATGCTCTGTTCAGCGCTCGAGACCACACCCCTTGGAAGTTGTTTTAACTGCATCAATATTTTGTATAAATCATCGAAAGACTCGTTTTTATCATGGAATGTTTTGATATGCTTTATGATTCTATGTCTAAATTGAGTTTTCAACGAGTTCATATAAGCTTCATCATCATCAGTTGTTGCTCTTCTACGACTAGTTGTTTGTGTTTCCAAAGTTGCTGGTAAATTTCTCCTTGTAGTGCCAGGAACGTATATATTTAATTGTTTTCTTTTTATGTGCATTGAGATGTTATTACAATAGACAAAGAAGAAAAGAAAGATCAAATGTTGTCGATGCTAATACATTCAATGTTGGCCAACAGCGGGGTTTCCTCGCTCACGCTGTGGGGCCAAATCAGTCCAAATGATTTATTTGGTTTTGCAGAATGTCAAGTTCGCAAGTTGTTAAAAAAAGTTAATTGCAGATATATGAGCTTCTTTGTTGTTTTGATATTATACCGTACATACCCTAGTGAAAATTTCAGTATAAGGTACAAACATTGGGTGGTTTTGATCTACAGCATTCATGAGAACATGTTGGTTTTCGATTTCTGCTTCGGTTTCTTCTTCATCTTCAACAATAAGATGTCTTTTACAAATATTATTCTCGGTAGGAGGTGGGGAGCTCATGTTTTGTTTTGTATAAAAATAATGCTTTAAGTAAAATATTGATGACAAGTATGTATATTTTGATTATTTATTATTTAGTAGCTAATATATTAGGTAAATCTACAGGAGAATCAAAAGATAGTTTTCTTTATTTATAGTGTTTTTGAGGGCTATTAATACAAATAAGCTGAAACAAACTACTGTGCGGCTCTTATTACCAACATGTCCAAGGTTTTTCACAAGTTTTGACTTGTGAAAACTACTACTGTCCATGCATATTTTTTAGTATAAGCAACTCAAACCAAGTATCGTCAAGTTTATTGACTTCCATATTTAGAAATAGACAGAAAAATTTAAGAGTTTTGATTGGCTGCATTTAAATTTAGGTTTCTAATTTTATTTATTCGAGTTATGATACTGAATAAGAACCAAGGAAAAATCAACCATAAAGCGGAGCGTGTGAATGCTAAATGTAAGCAACAAATGTAAAATGTACTATAGTCATCTGAAAGAGTATGAGCATATGATAATGTACGCACACGCATTGAATTGACACTGGAAATCCATATACAGATTGTATGCATGTAGGGATAACATATTATCAATCATTAATTGCTTGTTTACAGAGGCACTGTATATTTATTTTGTATTCTATTAGTAAAAATAATGAGATGTATTAGGAAGAGGTTCAGAATAATGTATGGTTTGTTTTATAGCAATCTGAAAAGCTATCAATAGTAAATTAACGCACTTTTGTACACAAAAATTTCCGGAAGTGTTCAAAGCAAACGGTTGACAACCTTAATAAAGTAAAGTTGTGCCTATGCGTAAAAACAATATTCCAGTGTTTACGTACTAATTGATTATGGATATACTTTGGTATAATCATAATATATGCTTTCTACATGGTATTCTATGTTGGTTTAACTGACAATCCTTTCATTCTTTATCCTCCACCATGCCGATTTAAATCCCCGATTACCTCCTCTTCAACAATACTTTTATGGCCGGCCCTATCATTACTTTGAACTCCAATACATATATATATATATTTTTTTTACTGCGACTTGAGAACACTTTAAATACTTTTTAATCAAAATGCAAACACAATTTAGTACAAAAGGAAATGGCTGGCGAGGCTCAAACCCATCAAGACAACTAGAAGGATTATCACAGCCTTTAACTCGACCATTAGAATCTATGGATGAAAAGGAATTAAACGCTCAATATGAAAAGACAAATACCATGTTAAATAACCCGTAATTACCAAATAATATACAATAATCATGACATATGGCATAGTAACAACATATATTTATAGTAATTTAAAGCTACCTGATGGTGGAGCTAAACTAAAAGCTAAATTAGAGCAAATCAAATCTCTATTAGAAGCGCAGAAGGTAGATGCTAATAACATTACCGATAAAGTGTCAGGATTGTCTTTGAACGAGAAGCCGGATATTCGCAAAGAAACTGTGTTGAGATCCAATCAGACAGAAGTTCATCCTGCAAATTTATTACGAGCCCATCCTACAGACAATCATATGGTTACAAATCAATTATCGCATGTAAGTTGATGGTTTACATTATATAGCTTTTTTTTTTATTATCAATTTTGACATTTTTTTTTTCTAAAATAGGCGGGTACTCGAATGATGAGTTTAGAAGAATCAATGCAATTGCAAGAAGCGCAACAAAAAGATATTAAACTGGCTAATATGAAAAAGAAAATTCAGTCAATCCGAGGATCTACTAGTACCAGTAATACTAATGAAAGCTTAGCTGATGACTTGACCTTGACTATGAATAATTTACAATTGGATCCAGAGACTCGTCAACCTCGCCCCGATGATGATAACCCAGAGGATACGGAAGGAGGAGATGTTGATTCAGATGATGATACAGATTCAGAAGAAGAAGATGATGACGACGATGATGATAACATGGACGGTTATGAAAGATATGATGATGAAGGATATGAGGAAGACGACCAGCAAGTGTTTGAAGATGGTCAACAACATAATAATAATAATAGAAGAATTTAAAATCAATGCTTATTTAATTCAGTAGTTGATAAATAAAAATAATTGTTTTATATTAAATTGAATGTTGCGATAAAAGGAAAAATCTGCAGAAGAGTTTGAGGTATGTGTTTGCTTAGCCCTTAAGCTATCCAAGGGATCTTTATTTTATAATTTTATGATAAAAATGTTGAGCTGGAGACTCAACAAGTCTTGTTCGCTTTTAGTAGTTCTCAGGGTTATTTTCTTCATCCATCCTAAAAGTGTATCTTGACCAGGATAGTCAGACAATACAGATGAAAACGGGTCAACAAAACGGGAGAAAAGTTACATTTCATGAGTCCTCTGTAAGGTTTCGCAAGGAAATTCTTCAATCAATTCTGCTATTGTCTTGATTAATTTGAATGCGTTCTTAGCAATAGGTTCAAATTTAAGAGTTTTACAACTCTATTATCTTATTGTCCACTAATTCCACAGCCATTTCGAAAAGGAATAAACTTGGTTGGGTCAGATCTTATAGTTTTGAATACGGAACCAAAAAGGAGGTATCTAATATATGATTAATTAGTAATGAATTGTGAAAAAAAACACATGCTATTACTTCACATTGGGGAAATATTTCTATACAATCAAAGATAATAATGATATTTTTGTTTTATTTTATCTTTCCTAAACTAAAAACTTATTATCAGCAGTAAATTATCTATATATCTCCATACTTTTGTAGTATCAGATTTATAGTAAAGAGACTATTCTATACAAAGTACAACAAAAATTTGAGATATCACCGGAGTTTGAAATACAAAAATGATGTACAGCGATATTTTACTTTCAGTTTGACATTTTTGAATTTTTTTTTTGACCTTTGAAGGTCATATGAGATTTATATTTGACAACATTCCCATTATACCTACAGCGATACTGGCCAATATCCGATCCAATGTTCATCAGACCATCGGAGAGGATCAATGCCATTCCCTCCTGTAGTCCGTTTCGTATAGTATACTTTAGTTCGTTTAGTTTAGTTTAGTTTCAGTTTGCTTATATTTTATCAGTATATATTTATCCAATTTTATTTCAATTGCACCCGCCTCTTCACTGTGACCCTTTACTCTCGGTGTACGCGGCTCAATCAATAAACAAAATTTTTTAAAAAAAAAAAGACCTTTGAAGGATTTTTACAGCCCAAAATTTGTAGCTGTATTCTTAAATTATATTAACAAGATGTATGTAAATAAACATGCTCTATATTATAGCATTTTATTTTTACGCATTTGCGGCAAAAAAACTTGAGATATCTTTGATAAACTATTATTTTAGTTTTTTCGAGAAATATCAAAAAAATTGGGGTTAAGACACAAAACAAGCACTCCCATTGGAAAGATAGCGTTATTTTGGTCATATGTCTACAGTTAATGCCATAGTAAAAAGTCTCATTTTTCAGCCGAAAAATTGAATTTTGTGAAAATTGACATTTTAAATGATGAATGGTAAGGCAAAATTCGAGTTGAAATTTTGGTCTAAGGAAATTTGCAACAATGCTTCAAATTAAATCTATTAAACGACAGCAATTGTTTGGTATGCTTTAAAGCACTAAGGATAGCCGCAAATCATAGAAATATAACAATTAAATGTAAGAATACAGGCCAGCTTTGCTACGTTAATAGAATATAATATTGCGTTATATTGTGATATGTGCAATTGGTGATTTGGCTTTGTATTTCTACAACATAGTGTAGCTAACATATACAAAAAAAGGTGAATTATAGTAGCCAAAATCATTGTCATTTGTCAATAGCCTTTATGCTAGGGAGCCTTATTGGATTGTGTTAGAATGTCTCCACCATGAATAGTGATCCTACTAATTCATAAACTACTGTTCCTCAATCATTTATAATGGTTGATAATGAAGGAATTAAAATGGGCACACTCTGTTGAGCATAATTCAATAATGGGGTGAATGAAAAAGACCCGTACAGCAGTCATCGAATATACATATCAAGGCTTTTCATAACTTTTCAAAGAATTGTTTCTATAGCTTCAAATAAGTTTCAAAAAAATAAAATAAATTAAATGCATTAAATAGCATGTTTATTTTATGGTGGTAATTTTTTATCTCTTGTTTTTACAATAATAAATCATAATTTGAGAGCACAAAGTACTTTTGATGCACCAGATTTATTTTGATTTACAGCCCTTTGCTCCAAATGATTGGACCAAATTCACTACTTGGTGGCCTCCCCAATTCACCAAAAAATTTCTCTCTTTGTCCCTAATTATTTACACTTTGTGATGAATAGCAGATATCGTGAACGAAAGTACAATACATCAGATAATGATCGTTTATTAAGAGCATTATCTCAACCAGTTCAAGCTTGGTAAAAATATTCTTTTGTTAATATATTATTAAAAACGCGTATTAAATCAATATTAAAAAAATATAGGGAAAAGAAGTGGACACCACAATCAAATTCAAAGACACTTCAAACATTCAAATGGGTTAAATGTAGGGAATATACAATTAATCACCAGTAAATCAAATATATCTAATGCTATTTAATTGAAACAATAGCCGATAAAGTGATTGAATATGAGCAAGATGAAGAAAGTGAGGAAGAACCTGAACCCATGGAAACTGATCAAACACCCATTGCAACAACTATTGTAGAACAAGTTGAAACTGCTAAAGCAGATAGTAGTGCAAATGAAGCTTCTGCTAATGAAACTACTGCATTAGAAACTGCTGCCGTAAAAGATAATGTCGATGGACAAGAGAAAATCTCTACAACGACTACTACAACAACTGAACAACCAAAAGAAACATCAAATACAACAGCTGACATTACTGCAACAGCAAAAACCACCACTTCTACACCAAACAAAACTCCAGATAATGCACCTAAAAAATTGGATGAAACTAGTATTCCTGGTGGACCTAGCTCCATTATATCCAACAAGGCAGTTTCTTCAATTATGGAAGAAGAGGATGATGATGAGAGATCCCAAACACCTAAATTAGATGATATCTCTGATGATGAAAAAACAAACGCAGAAGATGATGAAGAAGATAATGATGTTGATAGTATAAATGATGCATCAAAGCATCCAGCATTGGCACCTCATGCACAAGCTCATATGACAGATGATGATATGACAGATTCAACTGTTGCTACACCACAAACCACAACCGAAGGAAATACACCTATGCCATTGTTGGAAGATGAACCAATGGAAGAATCATCTAATGCATTGCCTCACCCTCTAAGCCAAGAAATATTAACTGGAGCCACTGCTTTTATGAATAATGAAGATACAGGATCTTTAAATAATGATTCTCCTGCAATTCAAACACCAGAAGATCATGTTATTCAACACGAACCTGAAGCAATGGAAGAGCAATAATATTTTTTTTTTTCATAATATATTAAATAAACCATTATAAAAAATATCAATATTTGTATTTTTTCTTGTTGAAACAAAAATACCATGACAAATGCAACATGTTGTAGATTTTATACAAAGGAAGAATAATGCTATAATCGTCTGTCAAGATGTCTAAAAAATTCTTTGATTATTGTAAATTGTGCGACCTTTTTTTTTCATATAAAAAAAGAAAAACAAGACTTGAGTTTAATTTACAAAAGTGCGACACCCATAACAATTTTTGTTCTTTTTATAATATCCATTTATAATATGAATTTCTTGTACAGTAACTTGTATAAACACTCACAATATCAATGCAAAATATCGCCCAACAATTATCATGTAGCAAATGCAGTAGATAATCGACTTGTAATTAGAAGAAACGATAATGAATTGACAGTTCTTCAGGTGCACGAAACACGGCGACCAATTGATTATATTCAATGGGCACCAGATTCACAACATATTTTGTGTGTCAATTACGAAAATTGTCGAGTAGATGTTCGATCAATAACCGATTCAAAATGGCAAGGATCAATTTCAGACAAAGCATATCCTTTTGTTCGAGTTAAATGGAGTCCTGATTCAAAGAGCATTATCTGTGTATCTGATTTTAAGGTTAATATTACAAATTCTTTGTTTTTTTGAATTTTATATATTAAACATCCCTTTCAGTTACGGATTGCTATATGGAATTTATCTACTGCAGAAATGAAATTTATGAATCATACCAAATATTCAGAGAAAGGTTTTTAGTTTTCTATTTCTTTTTTTTTTTTTTTCTTTTTTTTTATATTTCCATATTCATTTCTGATTTAGGCATTGAAACAAGTTCAGATGGTAAATACGTAGCTGTTATAGAAAAGCATGACGGAAAGGATTATATAAGCATATATCATGCAAATTCGTACATTCTATTACAAGTAAATGTTTTAGATATCATTTGAATAAGCATAGTTTTTCTAACAGCCTTTTTTTTACAGCGCTTTGAATTGGATACAGTAGATGTGGATAATATGAAATGGTCTCCAGATAATATGTACATTGCAATTTGGGATAATAGTCTCTATGTAAAGTAAATAACCCACAGAAAAAGAAAGAAGAATTGAACCATTTTTATTCTATTTTTTCTAGCACAAACTATCAGTATATCGTCAAGATGGGTTATTAATTAAATCCTATTCTGGATATGAGTATGGTTTAGGCATTAAATCAGTTCATTGGAGTCCTAATAGTCAGGTTATTGCTATGGGTAATTTTGATGATACAGTAAGTTTCCATACATTTTAAAAAAAAGGAAGCATATTTTCAATTAATACAATTGACCAATTAGATACATCTTTTATCAACATTATCATGGCAATTGATTGGTATTTTGCCACATCCAACTACCTTATTTACGTCAACGGAAATGGTAAATTGTGTGCAGCACATTTAAAATAAAATTGACTTTGTCTCATACAATTTCTAGAATATTTTAGAGGAAGCAGAATTACAGAATCCAGCAATATCGACATTTCAAGCAAGTAATATAGATTGTAAAGTATAGCAGAATTGGGACATGATCATTTACTAAATGTTTGGCCTAGATCGACATATCTTTAAACGTCCATTTAATATACCCACACGTAGATTAGATTTTAACGAATTCGATCCTAAAATTGGCATTGGATCATTTTCATTTAGTCCTGATGGATTATATATCTATAGTAAAAGTGATAAAATGCCAACTGTACTATGGATATGGCAATTATCTACTTTGAAATGCTTACACATGTTGATATTTAGAAAATCAATCAAACAAGCTATATGGAATCCAAGCCAAGATCATCTATTAGCTGTTACATGTAGTGATGAGAATATACATTTTGTCGAATTAACATCCGAAGAAAAGGATGGCATTGATATTATACCAGTGTCTGTACCAACTAGTAAGTGAAAAAAGTACCGTTTTGATTCAAATGTATGTATCCAATATCTTTTTTTTCGAGTAGATGACTTTTCAATAAAACATTTTAAATGGAGTCGTAAAGGAGATGCAATGTTACTATTAGATCAAGGATTATTCTGTTTGGCAATTGCTCAATAAAAAGCAAAATTTACAATAAAATATGAATTTACCATGGCAACCAATCAAATCATTTCTGCTTCTATAGCAACAACACATAGCAAATGCATTGATATTTATTTTTACCTTTCTCTCTCTCTCACAAAAATGCACATGTATATATAGTTTATATGCTCCTAATTTAAACTTCTCGTTGTGTGTGTGCGTTTCAAGAAGGTCACGTGTAGGCGTAAGAATAATCGCTTCTTGTTGTAATAATGTAGATTATAGACTATATATCATATGAACAATCTTTTTTCTCTTTTTTATTTTATTTTTATTTTAGTAATTAGATATTTAATGGGGCAATCATCGTCAACATCTAATACAAATACAACGTCGTCTACAAGACATGATAATGCATCTACTCGGACATTACATTCAACTTCTATCCATTCACAAAGGCCAGTATCGTTTTTTAGAAGAATATCCAATCGACTTCATGTAACACATCCTACACGAAGATTTGGAAGACCAAACAGACAGAATCATCAAAATATAAATCATCATCATACATCAGCATCTTCGACAACATCTAGTGTACGTCGAGCAACACAAGAAGCAACAAGACAAGCAGCAGCAGTAACTGGACCACCGACTAGTTTCTTGATACATTCATCTTCTTCATCTACATCTCCACCGCCTCCACCACCTGTACCATTAAATAGTAGTAGAAATAGTATAATTTCTTCTGACACTTATTTAAATGAGCTTTTATCATCTGCAGTGTTTAGAGATAATAATAGTGCTCATTCATCAAACCATGAGTCTCAACGCGGCAATTCATTTTTGAGATACTTACAAATACCGCTTAGAATGCAGGATAGTACAGCAACAGCAACAGCAACAGCAACAGCAACAGCAGCAACCACACCACCACAATCATCAGCATCATCCACAACGTCAAGAAGAATGCATATATTAGTTATTGAATATCGTACTAATAATAACAACAGTATAGTTGAAGATACTACAATTCCATTAACACCACCTCCTACATATAGATTCTTGGGTTTAAGAAGACCTAGATCGGAATTATCTACAACTTCATCAACTGAAACAATTCAATCAATGCCATTATCAATGAATTCTACTCAAACAATAAATAATCGAAACACATCCCAACAACCGCAACCACAAGAAGGCCAATGGATTGTCTATGTATTGAACAACAGCAACAGCAACAGCAACAGCAACAGCAACAGCAACAGCAACAACAACAACAACAACAATGTTAATAATAATACACCATTACAAGCTTTATCTTCTTCTCTTGTATTAGAAGATAATCCTAGTTACGAAGATTTATTATGGTTAACCAACATGTTGGGCCCTGCAAGACCTAATACAACAACCCAAGCAGCAGTTGATGAAGCTATCCCAGTAACTGATTGGTCAAGTGAAATCAAAGATGAGCACTGTCTCGTTTGCCTTGACGAATTTGCATTTAAACAACCTGTTCGAGTTCTAAAATGTCACCATGTTTTCCATAGAGAATGTGTGGATCGTTGGTTATGTGAAGCACATAATTCGTGTCCCGTTTGCCGCGGTATTCCAGTTTAAAAATCTTGAACTATATTAACATAGCACAATATATATCATAAACTCATTGACATCATTTGAAATGAATCCAATCAAATGTATCAGGTTCAAGTGATTAACCTTAATTTTCTTTTATATTGTGTAAATTTTCACATAGTTACCATCATTTATGAATTTTGTTGCCATGGTAACCGTGCCTGAATTTTGTATTTTACATTTAATAATATCCCGAATTTTTATCATCTCATTTACTAAATATCCCCATATTTTTATATAATAAACATTTATAAACCATGCTACTGTGTGAACTTTAAAATCTTAATTCCAATCCCCACAATTTCAATCCACTTGAGCCAATGAAACATTTGAATTATACCAAATTTTTCTATATTTCTATTTCCATTATTCTTCAAAAGGAAAAAATAAAAACTCATGTGAAATCATGATAAACTGAAAATCTTGTATAAAAAGGGGTTTAGGAGAGATTTTTTCTTTTAGGTTATCTTTTTTCTATTACTGTTTTTATCATTAAACAAAACAAAAAAAAAAATGACTATTTCAATTCAATCCAAAGTTCTAACTACAGACAATATGAATCCACTCATTAAAAATGTGGAATATGCTGTTAGAGGTCGTTTGGCCATCAGGGCAGAAGAAATCCGTACTGACCTTGAACAAGGGAAAAAGTATCCA
Source organism: Mucor racemosus (assembly GCA_027405735.1). Classification (NCBI taxonomy): domain Eukaryota; kingdom Fungi; phylum Mucoromycota; class Mucoromycetes; order Mucorales; family Mucoraceae; genus Mucor; species Mucor racemosus. Next base: position 792,056 of record JAPEHQ010000022.1, read on the forward strand.
TTTAACAAGGTCGTAAATTGTAATATTGGTAATCCTCAACAATTGAATCAAACCCCAATTACCTTTTTCCGTCAAGTTGCTTCTCTATGTGATAATCCTGACTTATTGAAAAAGGAACATCGTAATATTGTATCTCAATTATATCCCATTGATTCCCTTGAACGTGCTGAAGTCTTGTTGCAATCAATTGGTAGTGTTGGTGCTTATTCTCATTCTCAAGGTGTACCTCATATTCGTAATACCGTAGCACAATTTATTAATGAACGTGATGGTTATTCAGCAGATCCAAACCACATTTATTTGACTCAAGGTGCTTCTGCTGGCGTTCAAACTCTCTTGAGTATATTGACTGAAAACGAGAATTCTGGTATCATGATTCCAATTCCTCAATATCCTCTTTATTCTGCTACATTATCTCTTTATGGTGCAACTCCTGTTCATTATTATCTTGATGAATCTACCGGTTGGAGTCTCGATGTAAAGCAGCTGACTCAAATTGTAACTAATGCACGCAAGCAAGGAACAGATGTTCGAGCATTAGTCATTATTAATCCTGGTAACCCCACTGGTCAATGTCTTGATGCAGAAAACTTGCAAGAAATTGTTTCTTTTTGTTACAAGGAAAGATTGATGTTGTTGGCTGATGAAGTATATCAAACAAATATTTATGAACCTGAAGAACGCCCCTTTATTAGTTTCAAGAAGGCATTGATGGATCATCCTGATGCAGAAGTTAGAGAAGGATTAGAATTAGTTTCGTTTCATTCTATTTCCAAAGGCATGATTGGTGAGTGTGGTCGTCGTGGTGGTTATTTCGAGTGTGTCAATTTGGATCAAGGTATTATGGATCAATTATACAAGATGGCTTCTGTCTCATTATGCCCTAACTTACACGGTCAAATCTTGGTCGATTTAATGTGTAACCCCCCGCGTTTCGGAGACTCCTCATATGAGTCATATACGGCAGAAATTAAAACCATTTATGATTCATTGCGCCGTCGATCCAAAAAGTTACAAGATTGTTTCAACAATTTGGAAGGTGTTAGCTGCCAACCTGCTCAAGGTTCCATGTATTTATTCCCTTCAGTAACTCTTTCAAATAAGGCAATTCAAGAGGCTAAAAGGGTCAACATTGCTCCTGATGCTTATTATTCTCATGCCATGTTGGAAGCTACTGGCGTTTGCGTGGTTCCTGGTAAGTTATATTTCCCACGATTAGATCCCAATCCAAAATGTCTAACTCTTTTTGCTAAATAGGTTCCGGTTTCGGCCAAAAAGATAATACATGGCATTTCAGATCCACCTTTTTACCTGAAGAACATTTGTTTGACAAGTTTTGTTCAGATCTTGAAAAGTTCCATAGCCAATTCCTTAAAGACCACAGGGATTAGTCTAAAATAACTCCTTGATCGCACTTTCTTTTCGTATATATTTTCTCAAATCATTTTCTTCTTATTGTTATATATACATTTATAATTTTATATTTTATATTTTATACACCTCATTTCTATCTTTTTAATAAAATTATTTGTTATATTTCACACACTTCATTATTTAGTTTCAATTAATTGCCTCTAAACCTTGCAATTGAATTGTTGACGGACATCAAACATATACTTTAGCCTTTAGAGGATACTTTGGAGATAAAAAATATGTATGACAAGTACAGTAGTAGTTGTACACATTCTGTGATTTCCATAAAGTGTTTGAGACAATTTTTGTGGTACCAGTATGAACGGATCATCTTTTAATGAGTCTCTAAAAAGAAAAATACCATTCGATATGTCATTTATGGCATGTATAAACAGATAATACATGCAAGTAGCCGAGATATCAAGGTACGTATTGGAAATTACTCACAAACATTTTTGTAGTAATACATTCTATCGGAAAGAAATAACTGATAGCAAAATTGGTTTGTTCAAAACCAAGATTTAATAAAGTGAGATGCAACTTGCCAGAATTACCTTTTTTATTCGGAAAAAATAATAATTCTATTCTATTTTATTCTATTCTAAATTATATATAAACTAGGAACTACATATGAACTGTTTCTCAATATAAACTGCATGTAATAGGCCATTTGTTTGATTAAATGCGTTATTTATTTCTCGCGGGTGATTTCAATATGGACAAAATTAATGTCGTTTTTCGGCAAAGATAGGATCATTACTTGTCCTGCTGTTTTTCTAGATGATGCCAAGCTTAAAAATAAAAATACTAAACCGTACTTGAAACATTGCAACCAAGTATGGATACATTGTTTTTGATTTACCAATTAGTATGAGCTAAAAACAATCCTTTAAACATAGAGCATTTATTAGCATATGGCATATGTCTCTTTACGAATCCACTGTACATTAATTGTGGATCAGAGATCAATAATAGTGGGTCAATATGGACATATTCTACAACACCCACTAAAAATTTCAAAATAAAATAAAATAAATAAAAATCGCAGTGTGCCCTCTTTTCTATAACTAAACCTATATCAGATACTTTTTTAAAAAGTATACCTTAGACACTGCCAATTAGATAAAAATTAATTATAGTATGTTACCTGTTCCTGAATTTATTTTATATCTCACGAAAAACTCAAGAACAGGTAAATTCATTACTTTTTCCTTAAAAACTGAGCCTTACTTTTCATCCCTGCCCAACTTTTTTTTTCACTAAATAACGCCGAGAAAAAATTATATCCCAATGTACCTGAAATACCCAGCTTTTATCTCAAAACAAGTATCAAAAAATATCCTATTTTTTGTAGTTGGTATAAGCTTTTTAGCGCTAATGTTTCAGATTTTTACAGGTATTTCACCGCCAAAAGTTAAAAACTTTGAGGCTTCATATATCTACAAAAAAATAAGCTTTACTAATACCATTTAATAATAAAACCTACTTTTTTTGAAGTACTCTATAACATATTTCAATATAAAAAAATTATGAGCACTTTTGTTTTTTTTCATCTTTTTGACATTTTCGTAGTAGATTTCAAAGTGTTCGTTAAATTGAGTAGCAGTTTTTTTTTTACATTCATTTCTTTAACCTCGTTGAGTTCTCTCGGATCCACTTTAGTTTTTTTCAAAATATTGATTCTAGGTCGAGAAAATTCTCGAAAGAATTTATTGAGACCGTCAGAACAAAATAGGAAGGTTATTATGCTAGAATCTTCTTGAACATTTATTTAATAGCGAAATTTATAAGATATAAAAAGAAATAAAATTCAATATCTAAACATTAATCTTCTTTTTCGCTCGGTCATAACCGACTTCTTAGTCCATTCAAACCTCTTACAAAGTATTAAAACAATGTCCTCAATCGAAGAACAATTTACTGCCATGCAGCAACAACTTGCAGCCATTCAAGCACAACTCAATGGTGCTACTAGCCCTACTCCTATGCAGTCAGCGGATGACACTGCTACTTCACCTTTACATTCACTTGGTACTCGTCCCCATTACGACTGGTCTCCTTCGGATAGTCTCATGGATCTCATGGAATTAGATGTTCCTCTACATAATTCCAAACCACTTTCGGACTCAGAGCGTAAGTCCATCATCGAGTCTTACCCTCCCATGGCACATGTAGACTATAAGGCTCCTACTACTATTCCTACTGCTGAACGTATTATGAACAAGGGACAAAAGCATGAGGATAACTCTCTCAAACATCTACAATATCAATTGTCCGCTGCTTTTCGTCCATTGGATATTCTCACTCATGAATTATTTACTTATGATACTGGTAATCCTAATCTAGAACGCTACAGCGCAATGTTGCGGGATATTCGTCGTCTCTTGGTTCATGTCTGCTCCTTAATGACTCAACAACGTAATAATATTGCCCTTCGAGCTATCAATCCCGCTTTCTCTTTGAAGCCTGATCAAGAAACCAATTATACACTCCCCTTGGATGAATTCCAAACTACTTTGATTCAGCAAACTGCCGCAAGAAAGGCTACTCGTGAAGCAACTGCTAATCGTCGTCAACATCGTCGCTTTACGCCTGGTAATTCAGGACCTTCTAGTTCTTTCTCGACGGTTTCGGACCAACAGTTTTTTCGACCAGGTCCACCCTCCCAGCAGGGTGGTTTCAACAACAACAACAACTTCAGCAACGCCAACAACAACAACTACAACTCCAACAACAACACTTTTCGACAGAACAGCAACAAGAACAACAGCACCAACAACAAGAAGACCAACAACCCTTTTCGCCAATAGAAGTGACAACAACAGGAACATCAACAACAGCACCAACAACAGCGACAACAATAACAACACCAACACCAACACCAACACCAACACCAACACCAGCACCAACAACACTATCAACAATAGAACCCGTAGGTGGACGTCTCAGCAAATTTTATCAGGCGTGGACAGAAATCTCCACACCTCCATTTGTCAACAATATCATCAAAGATGGCTACAACATTTCTTTTCACACAACACCACCAACCACCACAACACCAACCTCAATCACACCATTTTCAGCCGAACAAGCTCATCTTATCGACCAAGCTATTCAAGATTTACTGGAAAAAGCAGCAATAGAGAAAGTTTTGCCTCAGCAAGTTCAGGAAATTCCAGGTTATTACAGTTCCATGTTCGTCATTCCAAAGAAGAATGGCGGCGTTCGCCCGGTGTTCAATCTCAAAAGATTGAACCAATATTTGGAAGCTCCTCATTTCAAAATGGAAACCATCAAAGAAGTTTCACTTATGATCAAACCGAAAGATTATCTCGTCTCAATCGACTTATCCGATGCTTTCCTTCATATAGGTCTACACCCAGATTCCAGACGTTTCTTACGCCTGAAATGGAAAGACCAAGTCTACCAGTATTGTACCACCGCCTTTGGTTTGGCATCCAGTCCCTTTGTCTTCACCAAAGTTTGCAGGCCCATCTTGGAACACTTGCGCTCTCAAGGCATCAGGATCTCTGCATACTTGGACGACTGGCTCCTCATAGCCAACAGCAAACAATTGGCTCTTCAACAGGCTCAGACAGTGGTTACTCTACTCCAACGGTTAGGATGGCTCGTGAACTTCAAGAAATCCGTCTTGGACCCAACCCAACGATTAGAACACCTCGGCTTTGTATTGAATACCCAGTCCATGACAGCAGCTCTACCTCTCAAGAAATTACGAGATATTCGACGCTCAATCAAACAGGTATTAGACAAGCCCAACAGACAAACTCCCCGGGTGGTACACAGCCTTACGATGAGAATTCAAGCAGCAACTTTCGCCATATTTCCAGCTCGATTGTACACCAGGCATCTACTCTATTACAAGAATCAGGTGGTGAAGAACGAGGCAGACTGGGATCGACCTCGACCTTTGGATCATTCCAGCTTGAAGGAACTTCAATGGTGGTACCAGAACTTACAACAATGGAACGGTCGTTCTCTTCTTCCTGCGACACCGACTCAAACTGTGTTTGTGGATGCAAGCAACACAGGTTGGGGTTGCAGCTGGAAACATCACCCGGCCCATGGCTACTGGACGCCGGAGGAGGCGGCGCAATCAATCAATTGGCGGGAGCTCAAGGCGGCTCATTTGGCTCTCAAGACGTTCCCTCTTCCGGAGAACTCCACAGTGCTGATCAGGACAGACAACACTACGAGTCTATCTTATATCAACAAACATGGTGGAACTCGATCCCTCCCTCTTTTGGAACTTGCAACCGAAGTATGGAATTGGTGCATTCATCACAGAATTATGATTCAAGCACAACACATCAGCGGGATTCACAACACAATAGCAGATATGGAATCTCGACGAACATTCTTCAAGAACCAGTGGCAAATCAACCAACTTTGGGGACCCCATTCGGTAGACGTATTCGCGGACCGCACGACTCACCTCCTCGAAAGGTACGTGTCTTGGATGCCAGATCCAGGAGCATGTCAAACAGATGCATTCTCGATTCTATGGACCCAGTGGAAGAACCCATGGCTGAATCCCCCTTGGAACCTTATCTTGAGAGTATTGAAGAAAATAATTATGGAACGGTTACCCATAGTAACATTGGTAGTCCCGCTCTGGCCCAGTGCGATTTGGTTTCCCATGGTACAAGCATTAGCAATCCGCCCTCCTCTGATCTTGGACAAATGTCATGTCCAAACAACATCTCCACTAGCAGTCCATCCTCTACAGCACAACAATTGGAAGCCATCCGTTTGGAAGTTATCCGTAACAGGATATACTCCTTAGGCCTCAATGCTACTGCGGCTCAGGACCTGCTCCAACAACACCTACAACCATCCGCAACAGAAAAATGTTATAGGAAACATCAACTACGTTTCCTAGACTTTGCTAAAAAGAATCAGGTTTCCTTTGACAAGTTTACTGCTCAAGATGTTGTTAACTTTCTTTCGACAATGCGAACAACCCATCATCATCAAACATCAACCCTTAAAACAACTCGAGCAGCTATTACCCACTTACATCAGGATCCTAATATTATAAAACACAGTAACCTACTCAACTCTTATATTGATTCTTTAGTTCGTCAAGATCCGCCAACTCTCATCCATAGACCAACTTTGGACTTGTCTCCGGCCTTAGCCTTTGCTCAGGAAATTGCTTCTCGCGGTTCTACTGCGGTGTATCGATTACAAATCAAATTGGCCTTTCTGTTATCCATGGCGGCTTTTCTACGACCTTCCGATTTAGAACGAATACCTTTTGGCTCTTGTTCGGTTGATAGATCTACTGGTGCTTTAACATTTTCAGTTGTGGCTCCCAAAGAGAAACGAAAAGGACGCCGCATTATCAAACCTTATACTATTCATCCTCATCGGGATAATCCTGAGCTATGTCCAGTTCAATGTTTCTTGGCTATTCGTGATCACCCTCACTTGACAGGTCGCTCTAGGGACACTGCTCTATTTGTCAACAGCAAAAATTTCAAGACACCTATCTGTGCGAGTACTCTTTCTTCTTGGCTCCATCATCATTTTATCTCACTGGTTACCTCGGAAAAGGGTGTGTCAATCCGGTCTTTGGCTTCATCCCGAGCTCTGGATCAAGGTGTAGCGATGCAGGATATCTTGTCTCTTGGTAACTGGGCTTCGTCTGATACATTCCAAAACCATTATCAGCGAAATCAGATGGCCCGTATCGACTTCACGACCACCGTACTCTCAAGTGGCACTAGTCTTGATACTACTTCTCCTACTGATGATGAATATTTTGATGCTGAAAACTCATTTGGTATGGCTCTGGATTAGCATAATAACCTTCCTATTTTGTTCTGACGGTCTCAATAAATTCTTTCGAGAATTTTCTCGACCTAGAATTGTTAATTAGACCAGAAGAACAAAATAGGAAGGTTATTATCCCCACCCTTCATTTTCTTGTTTATTTTATTATGATTTAATATTTTATCTATCTTTCCTTTCTTTTCTATATTCTATCCCACCCTTCCTTTACTTAGACCGAGCTTAAATCGATTAATGTTTAGATATTGAATTTTATTTCTTTTTATATCTTATAAATTTCGCTATTAAATAAATGTTCAAGAAGATTCTAGCATAATAACCTTCCTATTTTGTTCTGACGGTCTAATTAACAATTTTTCGTGGAGATATCCTCAAAAATGTGTACAAAAAGGTGCCTTCATTTTTAGCTTGCATTTTTCCCTTGTATACCCTCATCCCAAATTCTGAATCTGAAAAAAATTTGAACAAAAATCTTGTTTTCTCTACGAAAAATACCGCTAGAAAATTTTACAGTAGCTCGATCGATAGATAATTTTTTTGCGCATCATTGCCATTAATTATATTTTGAATATGTTTATCAAAAGTAATATGTATCTTCAAAAAACCTCTAAAAATTCAATTGGATTTTACGCCAAATTTAATGTGAAACGTTTGTTTGTTTTTTTTTAGATAGATGCAAGATATAAAACTGTATAAAAACTATTTAATACGCTAGGTCGACTTACTTTGCAGCTCATGAGCCAATAAATGATTTTGTTTTTTGAATCATTTTTCATTCATTTCAACAAATAAATTTTGGAATCCCGTGATGATAGGGTTTAAGCTGTAATAAGAACTATTATTCTGATTATCTCGACAAAAAATCAATATTTTTCGCTAAAACAAAAAATGCAGAGTAGCAATCAATTAGGACTACCTTGTGGATACAGAATTAACCTTGGATAATGAGTTTAAGTTTTACAAAATAATAAACTAATACTTACAACTGTAGAAAACAAAGAAAACAATTCCATCCTTGTGAATATTGATCCAATTAATCTCCAATTATACATGATGGTAGATTTAAATACATCTTGCATAAAAGTTTATATTCCTATTTTCACAAATCACTGTGAATTGAGAAAACCATTAGCAAAACATGATATTTCTGTCCAATAAAACCACGTGTTGTGTCGTATATTTTCATGTTTGATAAATAATACTTGAAAAATAATACAATTAAAAGAGAATGAGTAATGAATCAGTTCTTCAACTGTATAGTAAAAACAAGATATCGTTTATTTAGATATAAAAGTACAGCCTTTTATATTGATTTGACATTGAGATCCTGAGATGTAATTTAATTTAAGGCACTATTGAACCATTAGATCTGTTTGATAGTAATCTCTAGATGGGAATAAATTAATCATAATTTAGCCGTGATTTTAGAGCTTGTGAGTTGCCTTGTTTCAATGTTGCGCTAAATGTGCTTAGATGTTCAGATTTGATAGCTATTTGATTAATCAACCGCTGGGATGAAATAATAATAATATGGTGTCATAATTGAGGTCCAAGCGTTATTGGTAATTACTGGATTAAACTTAGTATGCTAGGAGTTTCTTATATCCGATATCAAGACTTTGCACTTCAATACATGTCATAGTCAATAGATTGTAAGATGTATTGATACTGTAGAAGGTGATAACCACTACGGCCAAACTATGATGCTTCCCATGATGGGCATAATGATCTGCACAGATGGACAAAATAAAATTCTTTGTGCAGATAACGCAGCCTAGACAAGCAGAGCAATGAGACCAAGGTTTTTTAGTCAATTTATTAAAGTATATCAATCATAACATAATTAATAACAAAGGTAATTTGAATGGTTTAAAGCAGATGTGAGTTACTCTGATTCAACAGAATTGCCTTATTGACAAGATATATCAATTTGAAATTTGGGGTTTGAAAGAGTTTTGCCCATGTCCTTCTTTCGGAGGCCATATGGAAACAACGACAACAACCTGTTTGGTAACACTAAAAGTATTTATGCCTTTGTAAATTTCTGTTTGTACCACACAAAATCTTTTTTCTTCTCTACTCTTTCCTCGGCTCTTTTATTTACGTTTAAAACTACAACACAGAGACTAATATTTTTTATAAACTGAAATCAAGTAACAGGTGCAAGTACATGCTTTTCCTATTGTTTATTTGGAAATGAATTATTAACTGTTAATATTAGGGCGCGTTATAATATCTTTCTCGAACAAAAAAGCATCCAGGACTTAATCATTTTGTTCCATTATCTATGTTATAATCAATGCTTTTTTGGTCTAAATTCGGTATCTACCTGGAGAAAAACTGATGATTATAAAAGTATGTATAGCATTATTGACTTGATTTGAATGAATGAATAAACTCATGTTAGTCTATTTAGTTTCTAAAAAGCATTTATTTCTATTTAGTGGCCAACAGCTAAAAAAAGGAAAACAAGAAGATGTTGTCTTGCATATCACTACCAACTATCAAAGGTATGTACACCATAATTATTACTAATTAGCTTGTTATTAATAATTGATTTTACTAATAAATCAATTTTTATAGATCAAAAGTAAGTTTGTTCTGGTAAAGCTTTGAATAAATTGGCTTGGGACTGCAGTAAATAACGAAGTTGTTTACTAAAATAAAAACAATATAAAAATAAAAGCAGTAGAAATACAATTATAATAATCAGCTAAAGTTTTTGTTACAAAAGATTTCTCAAGATTTAAAATAATTGAAAAAATATGAGGGTATTTATAGTAATTTGGAGAACTTGGATACCATCAGACTTGAATGGATGTATATTTAGTAATCTTCCAGTTTTGAGTACATTGTTATTGATTTAATATTTTAAGGGGTAAATCATGTAGAGTATTGACCATAAGGGATTGATGTCAAGTGTGACAATATCGACCTTTTGGAAAATGGTTGTTTTGTTTATTACTGTTATATTTATTTTATGTAACCTTGATTTTTAAGGGATAGTTTTTATATGCTTGAATCTTATTTATATTGATAATGCAACTTCAATATAGATGAGCAGTTGACTAAATTGATATTTTTGTTTATTATTATTGTTGATTTGGATAGAATCCTGTTTTGATATATATGTCATTTGTGTAATTGATTGCACCATGATCAAGGGTGCTATAATCTACACGACATGTATGGTTCAAAAGGTATTTCATATTTTTTAGCATGCGTTTGTTATTGTGTTCAATTGAAGCGTTTGTTTGTTATTGTTGTTCACATTTCAAGTGGCATCATATTTTATGAGCGACACTTGGAATTCAGGTCATTTTATTATTATCAAGTGTTTTTAGTATGTAATTCTACTGCAGGGACAAAGAGGAGGGTAAAAAGGTGGTAATAATAGGTCACAGTGATGGCCATATTATGTTTATGATATTGGAGAGGTAAGACTAACACTCAATGTAAATCACCTCTAGCGCATTAATTATAAAGTAAGACTATATTATCATCAAATAAACTACCATACAATAATATTAACATTTATAAAGATTCACAGGATTAAGCTTGAAGCTTGAATCAAGTGGGTACAGCATCGTAAATTTTTGAAAAAGTTTTCAAGTATTATAAAATCTCTTATTTTTAAGACTTACAAGGCTTATAAGCGGAATATTAATTTCGAAAATTATTCTTGTCCAGATCATCAATTTTGACATTTTTTAAATTTTTTTTTCTGTTTTTGCAAATTTAGAGTTAATTATACTACCAATTATGAAAACAAAAAATATACAGATATGCAGAATTTAACGCTCTATTTGCTCAATAAAAAATAACAAACATTTTTGTTGTAAAATATTACATAAAAATCCTTTAATCAAAAAACCGTTTTTGGGACAAAACTACAAATTTTCATTACTTAACATTCAATATTAAGCTTTTATAAAATGTGTATTAGTTATGGCTACAATTTTCTCTCACATTGTAGTATATTTAAACGTTGATTTTGGTATCAAAATTTGATTTTTCTGATTTTTGATCAAAATCATGAGTGTTGGTAAGGATCAAATGAGCCCCGAAAATGTCCGCTACAAAAACTGAATTTTCAGACCGTACATGGTTAAGTATAAGAAAAGTTTAAAAAAAAAACGCATATTTATTTAAAACTTAGATATATACCATTGTATAAGAGACTTAGCCATTCAATCTTGCTATGTTCAATCACGGCGTTGCTCTACGGACTCGCTTTTGCAATTTTTTAATAAATGTATGATACTGTATGACACATGGTTTTTTTGGTAGAAAATGCATGTTTCCATGATAACAGATAGTTGTAATGGCAGGCACTTCTACGTTGGTCCACAGAGTTTCAAAGGGTTTAATCTTCTTCACTTGCTGTGGAAATGGAGAAATGAAAATTTATACTCGTTTAAACTATTTTATATGGCTTGTTTCAGATATTCTTTGAAAGTTTTTATAAAACCAAATAATGGTTTGAAATTGAATTTTGAAGTTGCATTTAGTGCACAGTAGATGTATGAAGAACATGTTTTGATTTTATTAGCTAACGGCTGTTTTTGGAGGATTTTTGGACACGTTTTTGAAAAAAAAGTCTTTTCTTCTGCTTGAAAGAAATTTAGTAACCGGAAAAATGCTTGATGAAATCAATGAATACTAATCCAAATGGGCTGTAAATTTCAAAATATATATTACAGCTGTAACAGTATCCAAAGATATAATTTTAGCATCCCATTGATTTGTTGGTTAAATCGTAGGAATCAAGTGCTCACTTTTTCCTAATAGATTTTGCAGCTCAGCGGATCATTTAAACCTAGAAATACAGTACCGTTAAATCAGCCAAAATCAGTATATCTGACAATGACAACTGCCGAAATTAATAAGTAAACGTCCTATTTATTCATAATTAAAGCTGTAATTCAATGCGTTTTATACTTATTTTTCCAAAAAAAGAAAAAAAAAAAAGCTTTCAAATATTGATTTATATAATTGTGGGCAGATAAATAGCTAATTTTGAAGCCAATTCCATTTCTAACTCATATTGAAATGTAACTCTTATAAAGAGTCTTTTAAACCAAGACCTAGAAGCTCTTGGTTCTTTCTTTTACCATTAGTTTTTCTAGTAATAAAGGCTACGTTCTCCATGATAAATGTTACTAGTCTTTATTATTATTATTCTTTCTATAAATAAGACTGTATGTATCCATAAACTCTCACAGTGTTTCTTTCATTACGAAGACACACAGTTTTGGTTCAAAGTGTTTACGAAAGTAATTAATTTATCTGTCCTGCATCATCCAAATGTTCGTATTCAGTTAGAGCATAATTAACCAATGTCTTTCTTTTGCTCCTTTTTTTCCGTCCACCAAATTTTTCGATTTAACATCTAAAATGCATTCATCCAATACAGATATTGTTAATTTAAGACCTAGATGGTCGATTTGACCAGTAAAATAGCCAAGAGAAAATACGAAGCTATTAGCACTGACGAAGGAAGCGGTACTGGTGAGGGAAGCAGCATTGGGAATATCACTCCTGATCAAAAGTTGAATGCTTTAAATCAAGAGATGAATAGAAGATTAATATACAAGGTCAAAAAATGTATAAGAATAAAAATGATTTAGATGCCTTAAAGAGCACCTGCTTAGCACTTGAACAATTGGAGAGAGGCACTGTCAGTAATGCTGAGATTGCTGCAGGATTACCCACTTGTACAATTACAAACTTTATAAAAAACCAAAGCAAACCAAATATTCAGCATTGGGTAGAATATGTAAAACCTTCTTGGATTAAGAGTAATGAGCCTTCGTCAGCTAGTGATCTTCAAAGAAATAATGACACTTATAATTTAATACAAGCTCAATGAAAATATCAAACTTAGTAGAACCAAACTGTCAAACTTGAAACGGCATTTTTGCGGTAAAGCAAAAGTTGATAGGCCTACATAGACCTACCATACATAGGCTTACAAAACTTAAAGTTGCTCTTCACGGATTGGCCTACAAAAATTTGGAACAAGATGAATTTTTGGTACCATACAAGCCCATCTCGATCAATAAAAATGTTTGCTGCCAAGCAAAATGTTATACTGATCAACCAAGTATTGCTCTAATAAAAAAAAAAAAAAAAAAAAAATTGGATTTTCAAACACGAAACACTGTAAAAGAATTTTTCCAAAAAAAAAAAAAAAAAAATGGAAAATGTCTGAAATTAAAAATGATTACGTTTGAAAAATTCTAGGAGGACTGAAAATCTTTTGAAAAGGTCCAAAAACTAAGTAAAAATACTGTGTCTCTTCTCCTTCGATTCACAACAGTTGATAATGGAGGATCTCAAAGTAATTTATGGTTTTCCTGACGGAAAAACTGTTGTTGCGTATAAACCTGACGGAGTGTATGCCTAAGTTGTTAATGTATCGAGACTCAATTTACTAATATAAACCAAAATTAATAGGGCAGCTATTGTTGGTGGCGCTGAGGGTTCAGGCCTCAAAGTATACGATACAGATGCAATTGACGAAGAGTATGTGCACCAAGAAATTACAGAACATATTGAAAATGTTACTTGTGTAGCAACCAATGTAAGTTTTCTTTTCATCTCAGTTGCCATGGAAACGAACCAAGTAATCTTATTTTGTAGGAAAATGGAACTTTCGCTTCTGGTGGAACTGACGGTATGGTAAACCTTTATACCAAAGGAAATAAGTTTGATAGGATCCTAGTTAGAAGCACTACACCAGTGCGAGATATTAGCTTCCATCCTAATGGATCCAAGCTTGCTATTGCTTCAGAGTGAGTGGATTTCTTTTTGTATATTTATCTGTATATTAACATGAGTTCTTTGCTAGTGAGAATGAAATTCGTATCGTGTTATGTGCTGACAACTCTAAAATCGTTCGACTTGAGGGACACAAACATATTATGAAATCAGTGGACTACGATTGCTTTGGTAATCATATTATTTCATCTGATGTTCAGGGCAATATTCGTATTTGGAATGTATCTCCTGAAGAACCAGTACCCAAATGTGTTAAAGTGTTGACAGATTACAGTTACCAAACAGATGTGGATTCTATTTTACAAACAACAGTAAGATGGAGCCCCGATGGCAGTTGTTTTGCATTTCCTGGTACAAAAAGTGATATCCGTATATTTAAATCAGATATTTGGACACCTTATTACGCATTAGAAGAGCAACATTCAGCCAATGTCATCACATTAGCTTGGTCTCCTAATGGCTACTATTTAGCAAGCTCTGCCGAGGACAATACATTTGTTGTTTGGGACACAAAGACCAAGGCAAAAGTTCATATCGAGATTACATCAGCACAAATTACAGGCATTGCATGGCATCCAACTGAAAATGAGATATTTTTAACCGATGTTCATGGATCTCTCAGAGTTTGGAAAGACGTTATTCCTACTGATGACAGCAATTATCCACACCCAGCCCTCATGCGTAAAAAGCCTTCCTCTGGTGTTTCCGCTTCTCAGCAAGTATTCAAAGTCGAAAAGAATATTAGTAGTAGTGTCCCACCACTTAGTTCAAGTCTTTTTGCTGACGAGGCCGAAGACGATGATGAAGGAGATGATGTTGATATGATGGATGAACTTGGCGAAGAAGTTGAAGATGAAGAATTGGGTGAGAATGATATGGGTGATTTTGTAATTGACGATGATGGTGCTGGTTATGTGGAAACCCCCGAACAAGCGAATGAAAGAAAGCAACAATCAAGATTGAACATGTCAAATGGTGGTGTTGGTAGTGGCGGTGGATCAGGAGTAGCTAATTCTGTGTTAGTTCAACGCCAACGTAAAATAGAATCAGCTTTTAATCCCCCTACTTCATTTCAACCTGGAGAAACACCTTATCATAAACCTGAAGCTGATAGCACATTTGCGCCTAAACAAGGTGAAAGGCGTTATATGGCATATAATTTGGTTGGTGCTATTTCTACGATTTATGAAGAGGGACATTCTATCATCAATGTTGAATTCCACGATCAATCAGAATATCGCAATTTCCATTTTACTGATGTACTGAATTTCACAATGGGAGCAATTAGTTCGGCAGGCACAATTTATGCAGTAGAAGGTAAAGAAGCTGTGAAAAAAGTCAAGCGTAGAGGGTCCAATGGAGATGATTTGGGTGATTCAGATGATTCAGATAATGACGAAGAAGAAGCTACACAAATCAATTCAACATTATACTTTAGACCTAACAACTCTGGGTCCGAGAAAGACTGGACACATCATATGTTACCAGGAGAAGATGTTGTTAGCATAGCCATTAATCGTATTTCTGTTATTGCAACTACTTCATTGGGCTATGTGCGTATATTCTCTATTTCTGGTGTACAAAGATACGTTTTCTCGTTGGAAAATGTTGTGTCTGTAACAGCAATGACAGATCTCGCGTTGATTGTATATTCCAATGGACCAGCATTTGGACAACAACAAAATTTAGATTTTATGCTTTTGAATACAGAGACAAATGAAGTATTGCAAAAAGACAAGATTCAATTAACAACAGATAGTGAATTGAATTGGATTGGATTTTCAGAAACAAATCAAGCTGTTACATTTGATTCTGCTGGTGTTTTACGTTTACTATATCATCAACGTCGTCCATTCCAAGGTCGTTGGATTCCTGTATTTGACAGTAAATCATATGCTTCAGCAAATGAAAGAACTGAAAAATACTGGCCAGTTGGTGTATTACGTGATAGATTAATGTGTGTCATTCTTCGTGGTAGTAATACATATCCATTTTTCCCTCGTCCACCTGTAAAGGATATTCCATTACAATTACCATTATTAGAGCAATCAACAGAAGTTGGCCAATTAGAGGAGAGTATTTTACGAATTCAAACATGTAATGCTCATGAAAGGGATGAAGCCGAAGCAACCAACACAGAGGAAGATTACGCAGACACCTTTAATGAATCAGATGCGGAAATGGATATGGCTCTTTTAAAATTGATTAATATTGCATGTAAAACTGAAAAAGTGTCCAAAGCCTTAGATTTAACATATATTCTTCATACATCTGATTCAATTGATAAAGCTATCAAGATTGCTGTATTTTATCGTTACACTAGTTTAGCAGAGAAAATGACCAACCTCAAGCAGGTAAAGTTAATATTTTAATGTGCATATTTAATATTATATATTAAACGTGGAATTCTTAGGCTAAATTCATTAATGAATCATTACCAACACCATCTACATTAGCTGATTCTTTAGCGGCATTACCTAGTATTTATCAATCTACACAACCAACATTAGAAGGCGATCTTTCTTTTGTTAGAAGAGAGAAAGGTAAAGAAAGAGAATCAAGCAACAAAAGAAGTATTGCTTATTCTGATGATGAAGATGTTTCAATGTTGGATACACCATCAAGTAAAAAATCAAGACCATTTCAATTTTCTACACAACGCTAGATAAATAAATACTGCTGTTAATGTTACACTTGATGATTTGACGTACTATATATCTCTCCTTAATTTTGTAATAGTATGATTATTATTATGATACAGTACATGTACAGTTTATATATATATATATATACATACACACGCTCCCTCTTTCCCTTTCTTTCTCTTTCTCTTTCTCTTTCTCTTTCTCTTCAACTTTTTTTTTATTTTTATTTTATACATATAAATGCCTGTCAATAAAAGTAATTTTCAACCAAAAGATGCCAGAGCTATTAGCATGTCTTATAGAGATGAAGATGAAGACGATATGAGTGATTTATTTCCAAATGAAAAATCATCGCCAGCAGATGGCAGGAAAATGATGACTGGAACCCAAGCATTAGTTGAATTTCTAAAGACTACAAGTCCAGAAGAATTCCAAAGAAGTACGCCAGAAAGATCAGTAAATAATTTATTCTCTAGAATAAGAAAACCTAAAAGAAATACAGCACCACCACCACCACCACCAGCAGCAGCAGCTACAATTATTCCAACGCCTTCAATGTCAAGTCGTTCCGTTCCTTCTAGCACTGCCTCCTTACCCGTGACACTTGCTTCTACTCTAACAGCGCCAACATCTTATCATGGTAGTGATATTATCAATAATCATACAATTCATAGAAAGAATTATATTGAAATTGTACCTCAACAACATCATAAAATGGCGACAAAAAGTGCTGGAAATAGTCGATCTCCTTCTTTTGATACAACTTCAATCCAGTCATTTGTGTTACGTAACAATAATACTAATACAAATAATAATAATAACAACAACAACAACAACAACAGGGCAGGCGAACCAATCTTGCCAAATAAAAAGAGAGAATCAAGTCTATACAGTGGCTCTCTTCGTCATTCTGTATCCATTAAATCTCAACTTAGTACTGCAACTTCAAATCGTACAAGACCATTAATAAGAGATAGTAGTCAAAGATTAGATGCCAAAGCTACAGAAGAGTATTTAACTATGGCTGATGGGATGGATTCAATTGAATCTGCTTTATTACAAAGATTGGAAAGGATCCGCATAATTGATGCTGATATTCCAAGTGATCAAGTAGCTGCTGGTTTAGCTACAGAACATGTCAGAGCTTTAGGTATAACTCATACATTGGATAATCAATATCATTTAGATAATGATAAACGAAAAGTGAGACATATGCAAGTTCAAACAGAAAATACTTGCATTAGCAGTAATGATTATATCAATAATAATACCATTCAACATGCAAACTTACACGAATCAAACTCACAAGAAGACCCAGAAACAAGAACACGAAGAGCTGAAGTGGCTTTGGAAGACGCCTTGGATCATTTTGAGGTGATTAGTGGATTAGCGTATAAAAAATTAAGAGAATTATGGGAAGAAAAAATGAGATGGGAAAACGCTTGTATGGAACTAAGAGATAGACTTGTAGTTATGGAGCAAAGACGTTTTCCATTTTAACAGCAACAACAACAACAACAACAGCAAAACCAGAATAATGATCATGGCCATGGTATAATGTGTGATGATTATTTCTTGGAAGAAAATGAGGAAGAGGATGAATTGGGTTTATCAGAGTTTCCTTGTAGTGAAAATTAGTTTTTATTTATTTATTTATTTTTATTGAATAAAGGCCTTCTAAAAAGTGTAGAGTACTCATACATGCTTATGTATATACGTTCATGTAATGCAAAAGTAGTTTTCTTTAAAATTTATTATATTTTCAAATGAGGAACGCCTGTTTATCACATTTGTTGGTGCCTGAAAGAAAACAGCTAAAACAGTCGGAGATAAATAAAGCCAAAAATGAAAAAGGCAGACCTGTACAAAAGCGAGCCAAATCGTCAATTTTCTAGCGTTAATACAAAAACAAAAAATATAGAGTATAAATAAAACATGCTATAAACATAATCAATGCTTAAACACCTTTTTTAAAGCTTTCCAGAGCCTAAAAAATGCTTTAAAGATGTAAAATTTACAATTTCAGTATTTAACATCCAGCCAATTCCTCCTTTTTTTTTTTTTTTTTTTTTTTTTTCATGAAAAAATGGCGAGAGCATGACATTAATCAACAATTGTATAATTGTGAAAGTAATCTAAATCAAATATAATATAACAATGATAAGTGTATTAGAATTATCAGTTGCATCTCACACTGAAAAAAGAAAAGTTTTCGTATTGGTTTATCTTGTATTTATAATTTTCAAGTGGTGGTGGCACCAGATCATTAATTAGTAGGTCTGTGATATGTACTTGCATCATACATATCGCAAAACATTGATACATATGCAGTGTGTATTGCTATAATAATTTACAAACTATTACAAAGTACTTTTTTTTTTTTAATTGAATTGTAATATAAATACTCCTTAGTCTTTCTTATTAATATGATCTGATAATGGTCAACCTAAAATTTCAAATACGAATTCCATCTAAAACTGACTTCTAATGTACGAATGAATAAGCTTATTTGGAAAGAATAATATTTATAAGGGTTCCTTCCTTTCTTTTTCCTTAAACCTTTTCTCCTCACTCCTGTCCTCTCCTTTATAGTCAATAGAAAATTGTCGATTGAATGTGACAATGATTGAACATTGTAAACTCATCTTTATGCAATATTTGAAAAAGCAAGTTCTTGACCTAATTCTTATTTAAGTAAGAAAGTTCAATTAACATTTTGTATAGCTTCTTTTACCTTCCTTTTGTTATGAATGACAATCATTTATTCACTGTTTTGAATATCTTGTTTTGCAATTATCTCGGTAACAAATCCACTTATTTAATTTTCTTTTATTTTACTTTATTGACACACATACACACATTATTCTAGATTTTTTAATAACAATTTATTACACACAATACCCATTCTATATTACACCACTAAAAGATATCAACAATGATACCTTAATCAAAAAAACCAATAGTGAATCTACTCTTGTCCCAAAAAAACCAGCTTTATTAATTGATACAAATGTTTGTGCAACCAACAAGGACAACAATAAAAGCAACATCCAATTCAGTAAAGTTCGACACAACACATTTTCATCATCTTATAATGACTATTGTCATCACAATCATGCTCAATCAGCTTACCCTGATGTGATGCCTCAACTCCTTTTTTCTCCAACTTCCTCCGTTTCCTCCTTTGGTAGTTATAATTGGAGCCCTGATGAAAACACTGGTAAAAGATCAAAAGTGGAAGACATGATAAACTTATTTGAAAATGGACATCATTACATGGAGCAACATAGACGTTATAGCGTAGATTCGCATTTAAACTGTCATAAAAAAGCATATATTCGTGAACGTAAATATGAATATCATCCAATAGTTGGTGAATGGAAGAAACGTGTAAACGGCGACTTTTCGATACATTTATCTGAATCAAAATCAACGTAAGTAGTATTAGTTGTGCATGTTAATAATTATTAAGTTTTACTTTTTATGTTTATTTTTATAATAGACCTATTCAACGATCAAAAAGAAAAATAACACCTATAATGGAAGCAAGTAAATCTATTTGGGCTTGACAACAATATCAACAACCTCTTTTGTATTTATATTTTTCCGTCTTGGCAATCATCCATAATAATTCTTAATTTTCTTAATAAATAAATATTGTACATTTCTTTATACACACATTATTTTCATGTTGTAGGTACGATATCTAAATCCAATTATTATAAAAGTTTAGCTGTTTGACATTAGAGAATCATTTGGTTATATAGAACGACGCAAATATGAAAAATGGATTCCGTGTATACAAATAAATATGCAGGGTCATCGCAGATACTCATGTCTTTCTTATCGTCGTATACTACTCCCCACAAAAAGTATCCGGACAATATTTCTAATTTTAGGTACAGCACAGTTTGACACGTACAGCAGTTTATGAATAAATCATATTTCCATGTTAATGTAGCCAAAGGATTTATAAATATATCACCATCTAGAGCCGAGATCCATGAGAAAAAGTATATTTAAATCAGGTTCTATGAGACTTTATACTCATATCATCACACTCTAGAGCTGACGTCCATGAGAAAATTACAATTAAACTAGAATTCTTAGGTTAAGTACGGAAGTAGTTTTTGATAACACCAGCAAGAGTATGTAGTATAAATACGTCCTCTTTTTTTTTTATTATAATCAATTATTTTGTTCATCATTATTTTTCTTATACACATTTACAAACTATATAAAGCATATACATTTTATCCTACAAGACCTTAACTATTCAAGAGTCTCTTGATGTTGCTCATGCCGATTCCTTGCCCAGGATGCCTGGTGCGACTACTCCCAACTTTAGTCCTAGGCCATAGACTATTATGGTGATGACTACCCCAAATATATATAATTTGGTTTCTTTATTCATAATTTATATAGTTATACAAATCAAAACCAAAGAAAAGGCTATACCAAAGAGTTTGTTTCCAGTTCTGGTGCCAAGTCTAACCCTCCCTTCCTCTTCTTAGCACATCAAGAAAAAGGCTGCCATTATCCTAACCACTCCCACACAGTTACCGCCGTCTGATATCAATATATATATTTATTTTAAATCAATAGCAATGTATTAACCTTTTACTTTCCATATTTCTCTATATTCATCTTCTGTTATTAATTTCGTTCATATATTTTTTACTTGAATTTTAATTTTTGCTTATATATTAATTTTTAATTTTTGAAAACTCGGATATTTTACAAATAAAGTGTTTAACAGTAATTTATGGAATATAAATAATATAGTTAGACAGTGACTTATTGAAGAGAATATAATAGCGAGTATTTATGCTAAGTATATAATAATTAGATTTTATAGAATTTTTCCAAAATTATCTGAAACAACCCATACAAAATAAATAAAAAAAGTGGGCGTTTCCATTTCTCCACTACCACAGCAACTCAGGGACGCTAAAACTTTACAAATATGTGGATATATTTTAGACATAACTACAATTGTAACAGGAGCTCATTCGAATCCATATTCATAGAGAACTGATGTGTTTACTGTCCTTAGTAGGTTTAAATAGCAGGTAACTAACTTGTTTTCCCTATATTTTCAGGTTTGATAAATAATACTTGAAAAAGAATACAATTAAAAAATAGTGAGTAATGAATCAGTTCTTCAACTGTATAATAAAAACAAGATATTGTTTATTTAGATATAAAAGTATGGTCTTTTATGTTGATTTGACATTGAGATCCTGAAATGTAATTTAAGGCACTATTATTGAACCATTAGATCTATTTGGTAGTAATCTATGGATTAAAATGGATCAATCATAATTTAACCGTGCTTGCAGAGCTTACAGAGCTTGTGAGTTGCCTTGTTTCAATGCTGCGTTAGATGTGCTTGGATGTTGATTTGATAGCTACTTGATTGATTAACCGCTGGGATAAAATAATATGGTGCCATAATTGAGGTCCAAGCGTTCTTGGTAATTACTGTATTAAACTTAGTACGCTAGGAGTTTCTTATATCCGATATCAAGACTTTGCACTTCAATACATGTCGTAGTTAATAGATTGTAAGATGTATTGATACTGTAGAAGGTGATAACGTATGATACTAGGTGGCATACAACAGGTCTAAAGCCGATATCTACCTGCAGAAAAATTGGTGATTATAAAAGTATGTATAGTGCTAACTTGATTTGAATGAATGAATGAATAAACTCATGTTAATCTATTTAGTTTCTAAAAAATATTTGTTTATATTTAATGACCAACAGCCAAGAAAAGGAAAGCAAGATGCTGTCTTGTATACCACCACTACCAACTAGCATTGGTATCGAGCCGAGTTTTGCCAGCCAAATTTACTAGTATAATCTGGGATCGACAACATCCCTACTACCAACTATCAAAGGTACACCATAATCATTACTTATTAGCTTGTTAATTGATTTTACTAATAAAGCAAATTTTATAGGTCAAAAGTAAAGGCATATTCAGTCTAAATCGCTTGAAACAATTCAATTATTATGCTAATTTATATGATTTATTATCTCTTGCTCATTTAGTTGCTATATTTGATCTTAATATTTTGTTCATACTGCTGGTCGACTCGTTCGTTTATCAGAGTTATACTGTATTAACTCACTATCCTTGATTAGCGTATCTATAATAACGGTCCATTATTAGTTTATGGTTTGCAAAACTATTAAAAGGGGTCATCTAATCTCAAATTTATCTGATGATTCAACTGCTGATGCTAAACTAGTATCACATTAGTTGTGCTAACTCACAATAAAGTAAAGCGTTTTATGAAGTACAATGTTGGCGTTCAATGTATTTCAGTTAAATTGAACAGATAGAGATGTGGTTCATGCAAAGATTTTTGAATGTGTGAGAGAGCTCAGATCTACTGTATGAACCCAAAAAAATAATCCAAATTGTGTTGCTTCTTCGTCGACCTGTACGAGATTTTTTTTGTGGTGATATCTGGTGCCTCAAGTGCAATTTAGGCATTTAATTGTCAAATGTATTGAATCAAGATAAAGCTGGTTGATTGATATAACGGATAATAAGTACAATGTCATTTATCGAATGGGTAAATGCAAATGTATAAAGCATAAAGCAAAACTTACTTTTGAATGAAAGTACTAATTATACTGATATTCTAATTATTAGCATCAGTTGTTTCAAAAAGTATAGTTAAGTGCAATCATTGCTACTAATGTTATGTCAATATTATATCCTAGGTTGCACATTCAAGGTCGCAGTCAATATTCGGTATTATAGTAAATCAACAGGTGTACACGTTGATTCACATGCGTCTTAGTAAATTGGTGTTATGTCCTTAGATAGTAATTCTGTGTGATTGTTGTAATGAAAAATATATAAATACATCCTCCTCTGGATGTATTGTTAATAAAAAGTGTAATATTTTGGCAAGATTATTTCTTAAGGCCGTTTTGACATTTCAACTAAATCGTATAATTTGACATGCAGAAAACTCTTGAATCATTCACTCTTTTTTTGGTAATGCTACAAATCATCGTTCAATATGACTGAATATTAATGGATTAGAGAAAACATAACTGGTAAAAACTGATACCCAATATGCATCGAAGTCGAGATTGGTGAAAGGTACATTCATTATGTAGTGGAAATCGCAACATTTTGATGAATAATAGAAATTACAGGATCAAGACGCTGTATTTGCCTCAGGATTTTTAAAAGGGTTTAAAAGGATACTTCATAAAACTTACTTAGATGTTAAGTACTCACCGTACGCTATTAGTATCATCTTGTTTTTTATTTAATTGCTGTATCATTAAAAACCAAGTTTTTCATAGTCTTATAACAATGATAATGGGATGTTTTTGATTTTAAATTGACATTTATCACAAGGCAGGCTTATGATACTTTTGATACTACTGTAGATGGAAGCAGTCAATTTTACTTATGAAATTTGAAGGCAAATACCGAGGAACCATTTATAAATACTACTTAAGTTGGTTCTGGTAAAGCATTAAATAAATTGGCTTGGGACAAAGAGGTTAAAAAGGCAGCAATAGGTTTCAATGATGGCCATGTTTATGTTTATGATATTGGAGAGGTAAGACTAATGAAATGTCAAAACGGTCTTAAGAAATAATCTTGCCAAAATATTACACTCTTTATTAACAATACATCCAGAGGAGGATGTATTTATATAATTTTCATTATAACTATTACACAGAATTACTATCTAAGAACATTACACCAATTTACTAAGACGCATGTGAATCAACGTGTACACCTGTTGATTTACTATAATACCGAATATTGACTGCGACCTTGAATGTGCGACCTAGGATATGATATTGACATAACAACTAAAACTCAATGTAAATCACTTTAAGCGCAGTAATTATAAAGTAAGAGTATATCATCATCAAATAAACTACCACACAATATTAATATGTATAAATATTTACAGTAATAAGTTTGAACCAAGTGGATACAACATCGTAAATTCTTGAAAAGTTCACAGATATTATAAAATCTCTTATTTTTAAGACTAACAAGGCTTATAAGCGGAATATTAATTTTGAAAATTATTCTTGTCCAGATCATCAATTTTGACATTTTTTAATTTTTTTTTTCTGGTTTTGCAAATCTAGAGTTAATTCTACTACCAATTATAAAAAAAAAAGTATACACATGTACAGAATTTAGCGCTCTATTTGCTCAATAAAAAATAATAAACATTTTTATTGCAAAATATTACATGAAAATCCTTTAATCAAAAAACCGTTTTTAGGCCAAAAATGCTATGTTTCATTACTTGACATTTGATATTAAGCTTTTATAAAGTGTGTATTAGCTATGGCTACAATCTTCTTTCATAATATAGTATATTTAAACGTTGATTTTGGTTTCAAAACTTGATTTTTCTGTTTTTTGATATAAATCATGAGTGTTAGTAAGGATAAAATGAGCCCCGAAAATGTCCGCTACAAAGTCTAAATTTTCAGACCGTATGTGGTTAAGTAAAAGAAAAGATGAAAAAAAATACTTTTTTATTTAAAATTTAGATATACCGATACATGATAGTATAAGAGACTTAGCCGTTCAATCTTGCTATGCTCAATTACGGCGTTGCTCTACGGGCTCGTTTTGACAATTTTTTAATGAACGTATGATATTACAGACAATTTTTTAGTAGAAAATGCGTGTTTTTATGATAACAGTTATTGTCTATTTTATTTAGTTTATGGTTCATCACTATGGCCAAACTATGCTTCCCATGGGCATAATGATCTGCACAGATAGGCAGAATAAAAAATTTTGTGCAGATCACGCAGCCCAGATGAGCAGAGCAATGAGACCAAGGTTTTTTAGTCAATTTACTAAAGTATATCAATCATAATATATGTCGTATATTTTCAGGATTGATAAATAGTACTTAAAAAAGAATACAATTATAAAAGAATGAGTAATTAATCAGTTCTTCAACTGTATAATACAAACAAGATATCGTTTATTTAGATGTAAAAGTATGGCCTTTTATATTGATTTGACATTGAGATCCTGAGATGTAATTTAAGGCACTATTGAACCATTGGATCTGTTTGATAGTAATCTATGGATTGAAATGGATCAATCATAATTTAACCGTTCTTACAGAGCTTGTGAGTTGTCTTGTTTCAATGCTGCGCTAAATATGCTTGGATGTTGATTTGATAACTACTTGATTGGTTAACTGCTGGGATGAAATAATGTGGTGTCATAATTGAGGTCCAAGCGTTCTTGGTAATTACTGGATTAAACTTGGTACGCTAGGAGTTTCTTATATCTGATATCAAGACTTGCGCTTCAATACATGTCGTAGTCAATAGATTGTAAGATGTATTGATACTGTAGAAGGTAATAATGTATGATACTAGTAGGTGGAATACAACAATATAATTAATAACGAAGATCATTTGAATGGTTTAAAGCAGATGTGAGTTACTCTGATTCAACAGAATTGCCCTATTGACAAGATACTGTATATCAATTTGAAATTTGGGGTTTAAAAGGGATCCGCCCATGTTCTTCTTTCGGGAACCAAATGGGAACAACGACAACAACCTGTTTGGTAACACTAAGAGTATTTATGCCTTTGTAAATTCCTGTTTGTAACACACAATTTTTTTTTCTTCTCTACTCTTTCCTCGGCTCTTTTATTTACGTATAAAACTACAACAAAAAGACTAATATTTTTTTATAAACTGAAATCAAGTAGTAGGTACATGTAAATGTTTTTTATATTGTTTATTTAGGAAAGAATTATTAATTGTTAATGTTAGGGTGCGTTATAATATCTTTCTCGGACAAAAAAAAGCATACAAGACTTAGTCATTTTGTTCCATTACCTACGTTATAGTCAATGCTTTTTTGGTCTAAAGTCGATATCTACGACGGATATCTATAATTTTCACATCTTTTTAATTTTCTATATATATCCTATTTTTTTTTGTATATCTTCAGATTTCATATTTTTATAACTTTCTTTATGAATTAAAATGATTATTAAATATAATAAACATTATCAAGAAGGCAACTGTTCCATTTTGCATGAAAAAGCAACATTATATTTATGCTTTCTCTTAAGATACATACTAACTTCATATAAGATAAGATATCCGTCTACCTGGAGAAAGCTGGTGATTATAAAAGTATGTATAGTATTGACTCAATTTGAATGAATGAATAAATTCATGTTAGTCTATCTAGTTAGTTTCTAAAAAGCATTTATTTCTATTTAGTGGCCAACAGCTAAAAAGAGGAAAACAAGATGTTGTCTTGTATATCACTACCAACTATCAAAGGTACACCATGATTATTACTTATTAGCTTGTTATTAATAATTAATTTTACTAATAGATCAATTTTTATAGGTCAAAAGTAAGTTTGTTCTGGTAAAGCATTGA
This sequence comes from Mucor racemosus, assembly GCA_027405735.1. NCBI lineage: Eukaryota > Fungi > Mucoromycota > Mucoromycetes > Mucorales > Mucoraceae > Mucor > Mucor racemosus. The sequence goes on from JAPEHQ010000022.1 coordinate 819,156, forward strand.
ATAAATTGGCTTGGGGCAAAGAGGGTATTGAGTCGAACTATGTGAAATCCTCAACGACAGTGTATTTTTCCTCTATAGGCCATTGATATATGCCCGAAAAAGAAAAGTTATTACCAGAATATAAGCGCATTATTGCCCTAACATTGATCACAAAATTGATCGAAAATCGATTATAAAAATTAAGTACTTAAATTAAAATATTAATTTTTTGCATTTACACGATAGGTTCAATTGAAAACTACTGCCCATTTTTTGTTTCAGCGAAAAATGTTAATTTTTCGTCGAGATAATCAAAAAAATAGTTTATATTGCAGCTTAAAGCCTATTATAACTGAGTTCTGGGTTCCAAAATCGATTCGTAAAATCCATCGAGAAATGATTCAAAAAATAAAATTGTTTCATAGCTCATGAACTACAGAGTAAGTTGAAATAGTGTATTAAATGGTTTTTGTACAGTTTTAAATTCTGCATCCATCTAAATAAAATTTAAAAAAATGTTTCACGTAAAATTTTGCGCAAAATGCAATTGAAATTTTGAAGGTTTTTTGAAGATATAGAACACTTTTTATAAGCATATTTTAAATTTAAATAACGGAGATGATGCACAGAAAAATAATCTATTGATCGAGCTATTATTTAATCTTTTAGCTGCATTTTTCGTAGAGAAAACAAGATTTTTGTTCAATTTTTTTTGAAATTCAGAATTTGGGATGAGGGTATACAAGGGGAAAATCGAGGTTAGAAATGAGGGTGTCTCTTTGTACACATTTTTGAGGATATCTCCACGAAAAATCAATATTTTGAAAAAAACTAAATTGGGTCTGAGAGAGCTCAATGAGCTTGATGACATGAATGTAAAAAAAAAAATGTTGTTCAATTTAACCAATGTTTTGAAATCTACTATAGAAATGCCAAAAAAACGAAAAAAAAAATAAAAATGCTCAGAATTTTTTCATACTAAAATATATTATAGAGTACTTTAAAACAAATAAGTTTTATTATTAAAAAGCGTTAGTATAGCTTAATTTGTTACAGAGATACGAAGCCTCAAAGTTTTTAATTTTATTTTTTTTTTTATAGGGTGTACCGTAGTGGGTATACATTATTTTTTATTTAACGATTGGCTTAATATTTATAAAACTCCTACGTAACGTGTATAAAGCAAAGTGTAATCAAACAAGGAAAAGGGACTAAGAGGCCAATCGAGTGGGCTCGAAGAGTTGAAGAATTTATCCGGAGTTCCTAACAGCGTACCCACCGGGGAATACGCCGAAGAGTGCGAGATTGGGAAAGTTAGTTCGACCGGAGAGGGCTGCGTCCAGAGCAGAGCACATGATGCGGCTTCATTGTCATCGCAGTACGTCTGATAAACAACTAAACACCAAAACGGGAAAGACAGTATCCACACACTGCATACCAAAATTCTTGCTTCCAACGAGGTTCGAACAGAGGATCTTACGTTTGGCAAACGTATTTTCTACCATTCAGCCCAACCACCAGGGGCAAGTTTTTAATTTTAGCAGTGAAATACCAGTAAAAATCTGAAACATTAACATTGCAAAAGTTATACCAACAGTCAGAGATAGGATATTTCCGGATACTTGTTTTTGGATTAAAGTTGAGCATCTCAGGTACATTGTTATATAATTGTTTTCTAGAGTTATTTAGTGAGAAAAAAAGTTGGGCAGGGATGAAAAGTGAGACTCAGTTTTCAAGGAGAAAGCAGTAAATTTTACCTGTTTTTAGATCTTTTGTGAGATATAAAATAAATGTAGAGACAAGTAGCATAATGCGATCAATTCATATTTATTTTGTAATGTCGAAGGTCTATCTTGAAATCGTTCAGTACATATGAGACGGGTTATTAGAAAAAGTGGGGCAACACGATTTCGAAAATTAGAAACGTTATGAAAATGGCCTACAAAATGAAACTATTATTACGAGGAAAGATATATTTATAACCGTGTATAAGCATACAAACAACAATAAGCTACAAAGTAGAGTATCTAATTAATTTTTCAAAGGTGCTACGATGTAATTGATAAATATATGGTAAGAAAACTGAATGTTTTATTATTATTATTATACGCAGTATATTAAATATTGAGCTAATCACATCAAGTGAAATAATTTGTTCTATAAATTTCTATTAAAAATCACAAAAATATTTGTGTTCATGTACAAGATCAAGTGGAAAGTGCGAAACCAGTCGCTAAATATACCAGTATATTATTTAAAGAGACCAAGTAATAGGAATACGACCTTGATCGAGCGCACCGAGTTGCTTGAAAGCAGCTTCACTCATATCAACGTCACCCTCAGAACAACCAGGGCAAGTATCAACAACCTTGAGAGTAACAGAGCCAGAAGAAGACTTGACGGTAATGGATTTACCACATAAAGCACTATTGGAACCACCCATTAATGAGCTAGACAAAGCGGCAACCATGTCTGAATCAGAGTTGGTACCACCACAAGAACCTAAACCAACAGCATAATAAGTAGCATCACCAGACATGGAGCTACGAGCTTGAATATTGGAAGAAGGAGCAGCTTGAGCTGTCATGACAAAGGCAGCAGCCAAGATGGAAAGAACGGCAGAGAAAGAAGTTTGCATTTTGAAAGTTGAGTAGATACTTGATTGGTTTGTGTGTAAAGAAATGTATAAACGGCCTGCGTTTATTGTGTTGGTTATAGTAGTGTGATAATTATAATAAAAAAAAAAAGGAAATGTGAATAAAATGCCTAGTATTTATATTAAATCCCAAGATTAATATAGTGGAGGGTCTGAGACCTGACGATCAGGTATTTATGGACCCTCGTATTGAACTTCAATGCTCAAGAAATATAGAAAAACGGCTAAATTAAGTTGATGTTCTGGAGCTAAAATGAGATTCAGTTTGATAGCATTTGCTTATATGGTAATTTGATTTAAGAGCTTTATGGCGGAGATCATGGTATAAAATGGAGTCAAAACGTTTCGCTCTCACAGTAATGCCATTGTATCGGGATTATTGTTCATGTAAATCTTTGTTTTCATGTTTAAACACATGTTTATACCTGTAAAGGTCATCATTTACATAGTAGTTGACAAGAGCTGAATATATTAACGTTGTTTTCACTAATTTAGTAATCGCAATTATGTACTAGTGTTGCTAAATCGTAAGTTTGTTCATTTATAATACACGGTTTCCAATGAAAATGGTAAAACTGCCAAATATTGTACATTTTGTCCAAATGGAGTTTTTTCTCTCTGATAAAAATGACAGATCTCAATGGAAAAAGGAAAAGATTGATGTCTATTAAATCATCAGGCCTGGGGCTTCCCATATTTAAAAAGGTGCATATCAACCAGATCATAGATTTCAGATTAATATACTGAAAAAGGAAATTACTTTGTTTCAGGGCACTCGGTGGCATTTTTCATTTGACAACTGTCTTTGAAGCATATCGGAGAACTCGTCATTCAACTTACAGAAAAAGAAGCATTTGTTGTGATTCTATACGTTGTTTCCTAGCACCCTTTCTACTCAACGTAGCATATACTACGTTCAGGACAACGAATTATATTCAGTAAGCTGAATATGTGTTAAACTAAATAATAACGAGCTGGTCAACACCGCTACGCGGTGTGCAGCTCGTGCTGCCGCATGCCTGTTTTACTTAATTATAAGAAGCTTTTCATCATGCTGTACCAACAATTAGAAAATATACATAACTGTTATTTTCAAAGATATACTAACAGTAACTGCGTATGTTGTCTCTTGCTTTTCCATAATCATCAGTTTTTTTTTTACAAAATATAATAAAAGAATATTAAATTACTCCTAAAATGACTACCCTACGCATCCATCATTTGTATATAAATACAGGACATTTCAACATCTCACCTTCTCATTCATATTTATATTTACACCAATAACAAACATGCAAAAGCCCTCTCAAAATGGTTCCCTGCTGTCTGTAAGCAGCCCATGCTCGACTGGAAAACCCCAAAGACCCAGAGTTCTCGTCCCTTCTCTCCTCCATTCGATTGACTATTATCCTTGTAAGTAATAACAACTCATAAATGAAATTCTCGTCTAATATATCGCTTTTTATAGCGAGATCAGCTTTACAAACAAACTCACCAAAAATCTTCCAAAGTGGTTATCGCTATTCTTGATCAATCAATGTCAGGCCCGGCTTTTGTAGGCATAAGCTGTCGTAAGTACATTTAATAGTAATGCAAAGACAAGTTATTAAATAATTGTACCACTTTTTTTTTTTTTTTTTTTTTTTTTTTTTTTTTTTGTATATTCTTATTTTCCTCTTCCTTCTTCTCTTTGGTCGTTCTTCTTCATTCTCTTTGTTTGGGTATGCGTTATCGTTGTATGATTCCCTTTTTTTTTATTTAAATTATTGCATTTATTTAATTTTGACTGTAAAATACGATCATATGGTTTTAAAAATAAAGTGATAAAGATATTCATCTGAGCCATTTTATTCTTGTTATTATTTTTCTCTAAACTATTTACAACGAAAATCAACAACTATTGACACTATTCATCACCAATCCAACCAAGTTTTGAAATATTCACAGTTCATTGGAGAAATGGGACCATCCTCGATACAAAATGAAAACACAGGACATTTACCACAAGGAATCTCTGTAAGTGCTTCTGTAGGTAAACGACTGGCCACTTTTCTAATAGCTTTATATGACCACTGCACAGACCCATCATCGCCATCATCCTCATCATCACTAAAATCTTCCATGCCTGCCATAAAAGGAAGCTTTTTTTCCACAACACCATCATAAACCAAAACGTCAAGTAAACTAGTGATATCTTTTACAGATAAATCAATTGATGAAATACGAGATTCTGTGATGAAACGTCTAACTTCTGTAGCGGTGGGGTAATGCTCATGATCAGCTCCAAAGACAGCGTCAGACACTCCTTCAATTCTGGGAAAACTCTATATACCATGATTTAGTATACACAAAAATCCCAACATTTCTAGAAGAAAACTTACTCTAGACATAATATATTTCAAACAAGCAGCCTTTAAACTATCAATGAAATCGGTATCCAATTCTTGATCTGTATACCATGCACCACCAGTAACTTCACTTGAAGGGGATAAATTGAATAACATGTAAATCTTACGAGTAGGGTATTTAACATGCTTTACGGCTTTAATTTCTTGTTTTTGCTCCAAAGATTTGAGTGTACGATTTAAAACAATAGTATGAAGGTTTGTTTTCTTTTTCAAATCTTTTGTCCAAATACCGTTATTACCGGCAGATCGAATGGTATTATATACTAAACGTGCATCATCGTTCAATTTGCTTGCCCTGTTTAAAAAATTATTAATAAATATTTCAATATACATTAACTAAATATACATTTACTTTTCAGCATCTCTCAAATCAATTGCCTTCAACATATTTTCTCCATTCAAAGAAATAACTTCCAAAGTATTCTATGAGTCCAGCGAGAAAAGAAAAACTAGATCAGTTATTATGTTCTTGATATATTCTCGACGAAATGGTGGATCTTACCTTCTTTAATAGAGAGTTCATAGCTAAATAAGATTCTTGTACGTCCATATCATCAGGGCGATCTGTAAATTTGACACCCTAATGAACATAATTGAGTTATATGTTGATACTTTTTACTGTCAAATTAGTTACCTTGACAGAATTGCGAACAAATTGATAGAATTTCCATTCCCCAGTCGTCAAACCAAATGGTGCTTCTTCACCGTTGGTAGCTTCTCCCATTGCTGTATCGCGTAAGTCATCCATTTCCAAGAATTATAGTGTAAGAAACAAAGAAAAAGGATCTCGAACTTTCAGTGATGGTTACGAAGGTTCAAAAAGAAGAAGAAAAAAAAAGCAAGGCATTTTTAAAAAGTCACGAAGGGCTTTGTTTGCTTTTTGAAAAAGAGGAGCCCTCAAATTTGCATACAATTCATCATGGAATCACATCACTCTATACATTCTTCATTCATGAAAAAACAATCGATTAAATAGTGGCTCTGTATATAATAAATCTGTCAATTAGAATTGAGTTGATTTAACATGCTGATTCAAGGCATTCAAACACCTTTAGGATAATTGGTTTTCAAAAGCTGCCAGTCTTCAAAATCGGGGTGTCCGACTTTTTCCAATAACTAGCTTTATACTAAATACTTTTTAGGATATATCTTAGGTACTATAAAATAAATATGAATTGATCGCATTATGCTACTTGTCTCTACATTTATTTTATATCTCACAAAAGATCTAAAAACAGGTAAAATTTACTGCTTTCTCCTTGAAAACTGAGTCTCACTTTTCATCCCTGCCCAACTTTTTTTCTCACTAAATAACTCTAGAAAACAATTATATAACAATGTACCTGAGATGCTCAACTTTAATCCAAAAACAAGTATCCGGAAATATCCTATCTCTGACTGTTGGTATAACTTTTGCAATGTTAATGTTTCAGATTTTTACTGGTATTTCACTGCTAAAATTAAAAACTTGCCCCTGGTGGTTGGGCTGAATGGTAGAAAATACGTTTGCCAAACGTAAGATCCTCTGTTCGAACCTCGTTGGAAGCAAGAATTTTGGTATGCAGTGTGTGGATACTGTCTTTCCCGTTTTGGTGTTTAGTTGTTTATCAGACGTACTGCGATGACAATGAAGCCGCATCATGTGCTCTGCTCTGGACGCAGCCCTCTCCGGTCGAACTAACTTTCCCAATCTCGCACTCTTCGGCGTATTCCCCGGTGGGTACGCTGTTAGGAACTCCGGATAAATTCTTCAACTCTTCGAGCCCACTCGATTGGCCTCTTAGTCCCTTTTCCTTGTTTGATTACACTTTGCTTTATACACGTTACGTAGGAGTTTTATAAATATTAAGCCAATCGTTAAATAAAAAATAATGTATACCCACTACGGTACACCCTATAAAAAAAAAAATAAAATTAAAAACTTTGAGGCTTCGTATCTCTGTAACAAATTAAGCTATACTAACGCTTTTTAATAATAAAACTTATTTGTTTTAAAGTACTCTATAATATATTTTAGTATGAAAAAATTCTGAGCATTTTTATTTTTTTTTTCGTTTTTTTGGCATTTCTATAGTAGATTTCAAAACATTGGTTAAATTGAACAACATTTTTTTTTTTACATTCATGTCATCAAGCTCATTGAGCTCTCTCAGACCCAATTTAGTTTTTTTCAAAATATTGATTTTTCGTGGAGATATCCTCAAAAATGTGTACAAAGAGACACCCTCATTTCTAACCTCGATTTTCCCCTTGTATACCCTCATCCCAAATTCTGAATTTCAAAAAAAATTGAACAAAAATCTTGTTTTCTCTACGAAAAATGCAGCTAAAAGATTAAATAATAGCTCGATCAATAGATTATTTTTCTGTGCATCATCTCCGTTATTTAAATTTAAAATATGCTTATAAAAAGTGTTCTATATCTTCAAAAAACCTTCAAAATTTCAATTGCATTTTGCGCAAAATTTTACGTGAAACATTTTTTTAAATTTTATTTAGATGGATGCAGAATTTAAAACTGTACAAAAACCATTTAATACACTATTTCAACTTACTCTGTAGTTCATGAGCTATGAAACAATTTTATTTTTTGAATCATTTCTCGATGGATTTTACGAATCGATTTTGGAACCCAGAACTCAGTTATAATAGGCTTTAAGCTGCAATATAAACTATTTTTTTGATTATCTCGACGAAAAATTAACATTTTTCGCTGAAACAAAAAATGGGCAGTAGTTTTCAATTGAACCTATCGTGTAAATGCAAAAAATTAATATTTTAATTTAAGTACTTAATTTTTATAATCGATTTTCGATCAATTTTGTGATCAATGTTAGGGCAATAATGCGCTTATATTCTGGTAATAACTTTTCTTTTTCGGGCATATATCAATGGCCTATAGAGGAAAAATACACTGTCGTTGAGGATTTCACATAGTTCGACTCAATACCCTCTTTGCCCCAAGCCAATTTATTCAATGCTTTACCAGAACAAACTTACTTTTGACCTATAAAAATTGATCTATTAGTAAAATTAATTATTAATAACAAGCTAATAAGTAATAATCATGGTGTACCTTTGATAGTTGGTAGTGATATACAAGACAACATCTTGTTTTCCTCTTTTAGCTGTTGGCCACTAAATAGAAATAAATGCTTTTTAGAAACTAACTAGATAGACTAACATGAATTTATTCATTCATTCAAATTGAGTCAATACTATACATACTTTTATAATCACCAGCTTTCTCCAGGTAGACGGATATCTTATCTTATATGAAGTTAGTATGTATCTTAAGAGAAAGCATAAATATAATGTTGCTTTTTCATGCAAAATGGAACAGTTGCCTTCTTGATAATGTTTATTATATTTAATAATCATTTTAATTCATAAAGAAAGTTATAAAAATATGAAATCTGAAGATATACAAAAAAAAATAGGATATATATAGAAAATTAAAAAGATGTGAAAATTATAGATATCCGTCGTAGATATCGACTTTAGACCAAAAAAGCATTGACTATAACGTAGGTAATGGAACAAAATGACTAAGTCTTGTATGCTTTTTTTTGTCCGAGAAAGATATTATAACGCACCCTAACATTAACAATTAATAATTCTTTCCTAAATAAACAATATAAAAAACATTTACATGTACCTACTACTTGATTTCAGTTTATAAAAAAATATTAGTCTTTTTGTTGTAGTTTTATACGTAAATAAAAGAGCCGAGGAAAGAGTAGAGAAGAAAAAAAATTGTGTGTTACAAACAGGAATTTACAAAGGCATAAATACTCTTAGTGTTACCAAACAGGTTGTTGTCGTTGTTCCCATTTGGTTCCCGAAAGAAGAACATGGGCGGATCCCTTTTAAACCCCAAATTTCAAATTGATATACAGTATCTTGTCAATAGGGCAATTCTGTTGAATCAGAGTAACTCACATCTGCTTTAAACCATTCAAATGATCTTCGTTATTAATTATATTGTTGTATTCCACCTACTAGTATCATACATTATTACCTTCTACAGTATCAATACATCTTACAATCTATTGACTACGACATGTATTGAAGCGCAAGTCTTGATATCAGATATAAGAAACTCCTAGCGTACCAAGTTTAATCCAGTAATTACCAAGAACGCTTGGACCTCAATTATGACACCACATTATTTCATCCCAGCAGTTAACCAATCAAGTAGTTATCAAATCAACATCCAAGCATATTTAGCGCAGCATTGAAACAAGACAACTCACAAGCTCTGTAAGAACGGTTAAATTATGATTGATCCATTTCAATCCATAGATTACTATCAAACAGATCCAATGGTTCAATAGTGCCTTAAATTACATCTCAGGATCTCAATGTCAAATCAATATAAAAGGCCATACTTTTACATCTAAATAAACGATATCTTGTTTGTATTATACAGTTGAAGAACTGATTAATTACTCATTCTTTTATAATTGTATTCTTTTTTAAGTACTATTTATCAATCCTGAAAATATACGACATATATTATGATTGATATACTTTAGTAAATTGACTAAAAAACCTTGGTCTCATTGCTCTGCTCATCTGGGCTGCGTGATCTGCACAAAATTTTTTATTCTGCCTATCTGTGCAGATCATTATGCCCATGGGAAGCATAGTTTGGCCATAGTGATGAACCATAAACTAAATAAAATAGACAATAACTGTTATCATAAAAACACGCATTTTCTACTAAAAAATTGTCTGTAATATCATACGTTCATTAAAAAATTGTCAAAACGAGCCCGTAGAGCAACGCCGTAATTGAGCATAGCAAGATTGAACGGCTAAGTCTCTTATACTATCATGTATCGGTATATCTAAATTTTAAATAAAAAAGTATTTTTTTTCATCTTTTCTTTTACTTAACCACATACGGTCTGAAAATTTAGACTTTGTAGCGGACATTTTCGGGGCTCATTTTATCCTTACTAACACTCATGATTTATATCAAAAAACAGAAAAATCAAGTTTTGAAACCAAAATCAACGTTTAAATATACTATATTATGAAAGAAGATTGTAGCCATAGCTAATACACACTTTATAAAAGCTTAATATCAAATGTCAAGTAATGAAACATAGCATTTTTGGCCTAAAAACGGTTTTTTGATTAAAGGATTTTCATGTAATATTTTGCAATAAAAATGTTTATTATTTTTTATTGAGCAAATAGAGCGCTAAATTCTGTACATGTGTATACTTTTTTTTTTATAATTGGTAGTAGAATTAACTCTAGATTTGCAAAACCAGAAAAAAAAAATTAAAAAATGTCAAAATTGATGATCTGGACAAGAATAATTTTCAAAATTAATATTCCGCTTATAAGCCTTGTTAGTCTTAAAAATAAGAGATTTTATAATATCTGTGAACTTTTCAAGAATTTACGATGTTGTATCCACTTGGTTCAAACTTATTACTGTAAATATTTATACATATTAATATTGTGTGGTAGTTTATTTGATGATGATATACTCTTACTTTATAATTACTGCGCTTAAAGTGATTTACATTGAGTTTTAGTTGTTATGTCAATATCATATCCTAGGTCGCACATTCAAGGTCGCAGTCAATATTCGGTATTATAGTAAATCAACAGGTGTACACGTTGATTCACATGCGTCTTAGTAAATTGGTGTAATGTTCTTAGATAGTAATTCTGTGTAATAGTTATAATGAAAATTATATAAATACATCCTCCTCTGGATGTATTGTTAATAAAGAGTGTAATATTTTGGCAAGATTATTTCTTAAGACCGTTTTGACATTTCATTAGTCTTACCTCTCCAATATCATAAACATAAACATGGCCATCATTGAAACCTATTGCTGCCTTTTTAACCTCTTTGTCCCAAGCCAATTTATTTAATGCTTTACCAGAACCAACTTAAGTAGTATTTATAAATGGTTCCTCGGTATTTGCCTTCAAATTTCATAAGTAAAATTGACTGCTTCCATCTACAGTAGTATCAAAAGTATCATAAGCCTGCCTTGTGATAAATGTCAATTTAAAATCAAAAACATCCCATTATCATTGTTATAAGACTATGAAAAACTTGGTTTTTAATGATACAGCAATTAAATAAAAAACAAGATGATACTAATAGCGTACGGTGAGTACTTAACATCTAAGTAAGTTTTATGAAGTATCCTTTTAAACCCTTTTAAAAATCCTGAGGCAAATACAGCGTCTTGATCCTGTAACTTCTATTATTCATCAAAATGTTGCGATTTCCACTACATAATGAATGTACCTTTCACCAATCTCGACTTCGATGCATATTGGGTATCAGTTTTTACCAGTTATGTTTTCTCTAATCCATTAATATTCAGTCATATTGAACGATGATTTGTAGCATTACCAAAAAAGAGTGAATGATTCAAGAGTTTTCTGCATGTCAAATTATACGATTTAGTTGAAATGTCAAAACGGCCTTAAGAAATAATCTTGCCAAAATATTACACTTTTTATTAACAATACATCCAGAGGAGGATGTATTTATATATTTTTCATTACAACAATCACACAGAATTACTATCTAAGGACATAACACCAATTTACTAAGACGCATGTGAATCAACGTGTACACCTGTTGATTTACTATAATACCGAATATTGACTGCGACCTTGAATGTGCAACCTAGGATATAATATTGACATAACATTAGTAGCAATGATTGCACTTAACTATACTTTTTGAAACAACTGATGCTAATAATTAGAATATCAGTATAATTAGTACTTTCATTCAAAAGTAAGTTTTGCTTTATGCTTTATACATTTGCATTTACCCATTCGATAAATAACATTGTACTTATTATCCGTTATATCAATCAACCAGCTTTATCTTGATTCAATACATTTGACAATTAAATGCCTAAATTGCACTTGAGGCACCAGATATCACCACAAAAAAAATCTCGTACAGGTCGACGAAGAAGCAACACAATTTGGATTATTTTTTTGGGTTCATACAGTAGATCTGAGCTCTCTCACACATTCAAAAATCTTTGCATGAACCACATCTCTATCTGTTCAATTTAACTGAAATACATTGAACGCCAACATTGTACTTCATAAAACGCTTTACTTTATTGTGAGTTAGCACAACTAATGTGATACTAGTTTAGCATCAACAGTTGAATCATCAGATAAATTTGAGATTAGATGACCCCTTTTAATAGTTTTGCAAACCATAAACTAATAACGGACCGTTATTATAGATACGCTAATCAAGGATGGTGAGTTAATACTATGATTCAATAGTAGCATGATGATAGACGCATGGAATATGACCTTGCTTGACTTGCATGTTGAAAATCATGGTTTGACAGATGTTCTAAATTGGTAATTCGGTAATTCCTAATTCTGATAGATCAGAATTATTGCAACTGCGATTTTATGAGCAGGAGTTTTGGAATATATTGTTAATGTAAAATAAGTAAAGCTTTATATCATAGATGTCATGTTGTAGAAGGTTATATTTTGGTCAGGAATACTTCCTTTTACAGGCACCAGCAATGTGGAGTTTTCTCATTATGCTTGTTGGGATTCGATTGGAACTCAGTCATTATGGAATGAGATTCAGGTACGAATCGAGATCAATTATTCGTTTGAAATGACAAATAGCAACTTTGGCCTATAAATGGCGTCATTTTATTGCAGCATGTTTTTATATGTTCTTATTGATTTATAGTATAGATTAGAGATTGTTTATAATTAAAAGGACATCTTCCTGTCAGAGAAGAAGAGTCAATTAAGTTTTATTTGATAATAAAACCCTAACTTTATCTAGTCAAATTCCTATTGTTTTTTTATACTTTTTTCCCATAAATATCTCTGCAGTAAAATAAGCGGGTAAAAAAGCGATAAAATAATAATGTTAAAATCTGTAATGATCTGTAATTTTGGACTAACAACAAAGGTGGATAATGTGCTTATCAATATTATTCTTGTTATTATAAATTGGTAATCACTGGATTGATGAAGGTTGGTGTTCTTATTTGTAGTTTAGATATTTATTAGTAAATAAATAAAAGTAAAGGGAGTGTAACAAGACAGATAAATCTACAAGGGATCATGTAATGATTTCCTTGTAGTATTTATATAAGGAATGAGACAAGGTTTTGCATGAATGAAACTGAAATGTTTGGATCATTACAATTCAGATGAAATAAAAGAATATCAGTGCAGTAAAATATGGGTGTAAAAAGCGATAAAGAATACTGTTAAAATCCTCCTTTATTAAAATATGGATAATGTGCAATAAAATGGATATTCTACGTCTCTATTTTATTATTTGGTAATTATTTACTATCTGGCAATTGTATTGCAATTGGTAATGATTCCATTACTTTTGAGTATAAATGTTGGTTTGTTTGGTTATAGATTTGGTGGATCAAGAGCGATGCTTTAAATATATTTTGTCAATCATATACTTTCAGAACAGCCTTTACTCTATTTGATAAGCACGTACTTTTTATGTTTTATTTGCGATACTCCACATTATTTTAGTATTTTAACATCTCTTATTCGATTATTGTCCCCTTATTATCTTCATACAATTGTCTATTTACTATACAGTCTTATCTTTGATAGCATGGTGCAAATGAGACGACATTTAATTTAGGTATTTTATGATGGAAATCTAGCTTATTAGTTCACTTCAATCTTTACCTATTATTCCACACACTAAAACTAAAAAAAATTATTATAAGATCAAAATATCTTCTTTTATATTCATATTCTCTACTTATGTAATTAATCTAAAATGGGTCTATTTATATATATGTATATATAATTTCCAATCAAGTCAGATATTATTTGAAAATTTTTATAAAATTATTAAATAATAATGGTTCAAAATCAAATTTTGAAGTTGCATTTAACGTGCAGTAAATATTACGAATAACATAATATCTTAATTTCATTAGCTAACAGCTGTTCTTGAAGGAGCTTAACATAGATTTTTAAATGAAACCTCTCTTCCTCGGCTTAAAAAAAAATAAAGCAACAGAAAAAATGCCTGGAATCAATGAATATTGACCCAAATGGGTCGAAAATTTCAAAATATATACTACAGCTGTAACGGCATCTAGAATTAAAATTTATCATTTTATTGATTTGCTGGTTAAATCGTAGGGGTCAAAACCCCAGATTTTTCAAGTAAGGTTTGTGCCTTAGTAGGCCGTTTCAAATTAGAATAGCGCTAAATCAATCAAAACCAGTATATATGGCAATGACAACTACCGAAATTAGTAAGTAAACATTCTTTTTATGCATAATCAAAGGTGTAGTGCCATTTATCTTACATCTGTTTTTCTTATTATAAAAACTTCGAGTATCCAATATACATTGATTTATGTACCTGAACATGAAAAACTATCATAGTAAAAGTGCATGAACATTTGTTATTTAACCCAATTGTAAAACAAATAGTCAATAGCTAATAACAAAGCACAATTGGACAATTTCATCTGTAGATATTTCGAACTTTTTTATAAAAAATAGGTTCAGAATGATGAATGAGCTAAAAAATTCGACTCTGGATCAATTTTGACTTTCATCGTTTAGTCGTTCGCAGTGCTTCAAAGATTCTCTCTCGTGTATACACTTCCTTATCTCAAGTTCACATTGCACCTATTGTGAAAGTAACTGTGCCAATCCTATTTCGATTATATAATATATAGTGTATATTTCACAAACATGACGTTTGAGCTCAAATAAACCAGATCTTTAATAATAAACAAATTAAAAATGTTGATTAACGGACGAGTAATATAAAGTAAATAGTTTGAATTAGCTACACAACACTTCACCCACCCTTGTTTTTCTGATAGCTGATGTAACAAAGATTTCTGTCGTAATCTGGAAGTATACCGTACATGTACAGTATCCACTGTGACGACCGTGTTTATTTTGTAATGGCGGCAACTCGCGTGTAAAGCGCGCCTGCTATTTTTAAAATTCCAAATCCTTTTATCATTGCACAACCAATATGAACGACGAATTTGATGATATTTTATTAGATGACTACAATATCGATACTCTTGATAAAAGACAACCAAATGAAGTAGCTTCTGATGATGCAAATGATGAAGTCGAGGCATCAAACATCAAAAAGAAACCTAAAAAATTTGATGATAACTTGTAAGCACTAAAGTCTAAACTATAAAAATTAAACAAAACCTAATGCGTGTAAAATAGATTACTTGAACCCAAAGGAATACATCTATTAAAAAATGAAACTCAATATCTAAAGTTTTCAAAGAAAAAGGGACAGGAGGTAACGACTACCAAGCTATGATGAAAAAGAAATTTTAACACTTACTGCTATCATTATCAGGATCAAGATTTGAGCAAATTAATGACCTATTATACAATTTGGGCCAATAATCTATACCCGAGCCTTCGATTTAAGGACTTTTCAAGAAGAGTATTAACGCCAGCAAAATCTAAATCAGTAAGAAGTGTAATGGATAACTGGAGTAATGAGTATCGTGATAGAAGACAAATTAGATTAGATGTCAGAAACGAATTATCAGGAAAAACAGTGGGAGGTAAGCTTGATTTTGCGTCAATTTTAAGGTTGCAAACTAACGATGTTGAATAGATGAAGATGACGCTGAGGAAAGTCAACCTGTTCCAGCCGATGAAGAATCATCAGAAGATGATAATAGGCCACTTTTCTTTCCAATTACAAGTACAAATAAATCCAATGTAGCTGCTCAAAAGAAACAAGCTAAATCAAAACCTAAATCAAAGCCGAAATCTAGAGAAATTCCCAAACCAAGGACAAAAGCTGCAATAAATTCAGATGATGATGAAAATGGAGATGAACAGCCATTATTTACACCTTCCCAGCAACAGAATAAGCGCAAAATTGTCTTGGATGATTCATCTGACGATGAAGATACATATAACATGAGTCGCTCAAATGCTTTAGCATTGATTATTGAAAGAAAGAGAAAGAGAGAGCAAGCACAAAAAGAAGAACAAGAGAAATTATCAAGAACTAGTCGACCTATTATTGAAAATTACGACGAGGATATTGATGAGGATGATAAAGTGAACGATACAACACTTTTTGATAATCAAGATCAGAATTCAGATGTTGAGTTGGCATTGTCTGATAATGAACTTTCTGCTCTTGACCTCCCTGTACATAAACCAATTATTTTAAATGATGAAATGGACAATGATAGAGCAGTTCGAAATGATGATATTGAATTGGCCTTATCTGATAATGAGCTTTTGGCATTGGGCTTACCTATCAATAAATCAACAACACAAAACGATCCAAATGACAGCATTAATAAAAAAGCTCAAGCTATTGAATTGGATCTGCCTGATAATGAGCTGTTATCCTTAGGTTTATCCACTACAACTGCTGCTACCACTGATAGTGCAATTAAAGATACACAATTAGATGACGAATTCTCAGATAACGAATTATTCGACATTAAAGAAGCTTAGATTTATTTATTTACATAACCGTAACTTGTTGTAAACCTTCGTTTGCATTTGTATCCTCATCATCATCTTCTGCAATGATTTTATCACTCAAATGCTTTTGATCTTTTCCCAAATAAATGGCTTTTTTGTCACCAGAAACCACTTTACTGTTTATAATAACTTGCTCAACACATGAAGCAGGTGTATCATACATTGGATCTAGTAATAAATTTTCCTATATATAATTGTATACATCAAAAATAGCTCCAAATAGTATTTCAATATCAAATTTACCATAATACGACGTAATCCTCTTGCACCTGTTTTCTTTTCCAACGCTAATTCAGCAATTTTTCGCAATGCAGTTTTACTAAATCTAAGATTAACTTTACTCAATGCAAACAAGCCTTGATATTGTTTTAATAATGAATTCTTTGGTTCAGTTAATACTCGAACCAGATCATCTATTGTCAGATTTTCGACAGAAGCAATAACGGGTAATCGACCAACAAATTCAGGGATTAAGCCATACTTTACAAGATCTATCGCAAATAATAAAGTGTTACAACATGCATATCAAGTTGACAGCAATTCTATACATACCTGTTGGTTCCGTTAAACTTAATGGATGTAAAAATTCCTTTTTTCCACCTAATTGATTTGACACAATTTGAATTTTATCTTCATCAAGGGCTCTCATCAAGGCATTGAATCCAATTGACTAAAAGATAATAAGAATCTACATAATTTCAAGTGATATATACATACGCCTTTATTCATTCTGTCTTGAATGGTTTTATCTAATCCAACAAATGCACCACTTAAAATAAATAATATATTGCTTGTATCTACTGCATAAGTTTCTCCTTTTCCACTTGCGCTACTTCCACTTCCAGCACTACTTCCACTACTACTATTACTTCCAATAGAACTGCCTGACATTCCACCACGTCTACTATTGCTTTGAGAACTACTACTACCACCTTTATCAGTAACATTAATAATTGTTCCTTCCAACATGC
This sequence comes from Mucor racemosus, assembly GCA_027405735.1. Lineage (NCBI taxonomy): Eukaryota > Fungi > Mucoromycota > Mucoromycetes > Mucorales > Mucoraceae > Mucor > Mucor racemosus. The sequence continues at coordinate 836,708 of JAPEHQ010000022.1, forward strand.
GTAATAATGATTGTTGTACACCTTCACCAGATACATCTCTTGAGGCAGACATTGAATCTGATCGTCTTGATATTTTATCAATTTCATCAATAAATACGATACCAGTTTCTGCTCTTTTAACATCATAATCACAAGATTGAAGTAATCTTTGAATGACCAACTCAACATCTTCACCAACATAGCCTGCTTGAGTAAAAGGGGTTGCATCAGACATTGAAAACGGAACTTGCAATATCTGAGCCAGTGTTCTAGCTAATAATGTTTTTCCTGAACCAGTTGGACCTATAAGCATGACATTACTTTTATCATAAACTGTAATATCTTCTAAAGGTAAATTTTGTTTCTTTTTCAACTCTTGGGGTTTATTACGATTTACTGTAGTTGTTGTAGGTGGATTTTCCCAATTACGACGTTGTTGTTGATGATAATCTCCATTTGAACTAATTCTTTCTGCAGGAACTAGATCAAGTCCCACGCTTTGAATAGATGTGTCATTAGGTAAAGAAGGATGGTGATGCTCAGCGTGTGGTTTATCTTCATCAAATTGTTCTTGCTCCATTTGCTGTTGTTCCAACTGATAAAGTAAGTTTGAACGTACTCTACTGTAATGATTGAATACTGCAACTGCTAAAGTCTTTTTTGCTCTATCTTGCCCAATAACATAATCATTTAAATGCTTTACAATCTGTGATAATATGTTAATAATTTCCATTTATACAAACTCTATAGTATAATATACTCACTGTTCTAGGATCTGATACAATAGTTGAATCAAGATGATTTTGCCAATCTGATAAGCAACTTGATGACGAATTCGATGATGATGATGATGATGATGATGACGAAGAATCGCCAAAATCAATGCTACTGTTATAACTACGTTTTATAATAAAGCTAGCTGATAATGTTCTCAAATTGATTGATTGGATTATTAATCTAGTATTATATTTATATAACATGGTTTTATTTTATGAAAATATGAGAAGAAGAAGAAGAAGAAGAAGAAGGAGAGAGGAAACTATGAGTTAATACAAATATCATGCCCCTTTATCGTATGACTGGAGGAATATTCAAGTCTCGCACCTTCAATCTAATTTTGGCAACAAATGTAAGTTTCTCAAGCATTTTACGCAAAGCTCCTTCTTTGCCTTTATGAAATTCCTTTAACCAATCCGGACCATATAATTCTTCTGCTGCTAATATAATATCTCTACATGATTTAAGGCTTTGATCGTTATCATCATCATCGTATGTTGCTGCCGCAAAAATAGCTAATGTTGGATTGAATTCGCCATTTGGATCTAAATAACGTTTCAAGTAATCATCTGAGCAATGGCTATATTGAAATGTAATTAAAGCTAATAACGCCAAGGTAGATTGCTTTTTGTTATTTGTATTATCTGTTGATAACACTTCTTGTAAATCTTCCAATCCTGCTTCTAATAACTTGTTTGCTTCCTCTTCCTCTTCATCGTCTTGTTCATTATTATCATCGTCTTCATCACTGGTATCACTGCTATATAGTCTGCTTCTTCTACTTCTTCTTAATCTTAAAAAACCACCCAAATTATCATTACTATTGTGGAATACACGATATATTGCATTGATTTGTCGAAGTATTCTTATAATGGCTGCTAAATCTTCCAAAATTTCACTATTTGTTCTTATTGCAAGTCGATATATATCGACTCGTGATCTTGAGAAAGATTCTGTGATTGTATCGTCATCTTCATCCTCTTCATCCTCTTGGTCTTGATTATTACTAGATATCATAATGTTTTCACCACTATTGCTACTTGCTAGATTAAAGCCTTCGCCATCTTGGTCATCGTCATCGTTATCGTCATCATTTTCGTCTTGTTCCTCCTCGTCCTCCTCGCCTTGTTCCTCTTCTTCTTCCTCTTCCTCTTCTTCGTCTTCGTCTTGCTCGTTTTGATTCATTTGTCTTTGTAATAATGGTTGTAATAATGTTCTTCTGTTGAATCTTTGTCTTCTTCTTAACGAACGAGGATCCAAAACTGAGAAATCACCTTCATCATATTCTGAAAAATAATCAAATCTCGATGTTCTACTACTTGCATTATTTATCTGTTTTTTTTTGTTTTTTTTTTGTTTTAAATTGTTAGTTTTGCATATGAATTTTTTGTTTAAAATATTACATTTTCTTGATTTGATGTAGAATTTGTTGCTAATATAAGAGGCATTTTCACTTTTTCTCAATGAAAATTGAAACAAATTATACAAAAAGGAGAGAGAAATGAGATTTAAATTATTTTATTTTATTTACACTAGAAAAAAAAAGAAGGTTACTGTAAACAAATTGCATAAAAAAGCCGGATAAAATGTTTGAGATTGATGCGTTTTGTAAATGAGAAATTAAAAAAAAGGTGGTTTGATGTCTATTTAATAACCACCACGGCCACGTCCTCCACCAAATCCACCGCGACCTCCACGATCACCGCCAAATCCACCACGGCCACCACGGGATCCACCTCCAAATCCACCACGGCCTCCACGATCACCGCCAAATCCACCGCGAGATCCACCACGGCCTCCACCGAATCCACCACGGCCACCACGATCACCACCGAATCCACCGCGGCCACCGCCACGAGAAGATCCACCACGACCGCCGCGGGCAGAACCACCACGGCCTTGTTGACCAGTTGGCTTACCAACTAATACAAAAATTATTCAATATTTATGCAACAATAGATCACAAAGTTCAAACATTTACCTTTTCCAGCAACTGTAGGCTTGGGTAAGAAACGCTCAAGAGGTAAAAGTTTATCAGTACCAATGAAGACCTTATCATCAGCCTTGAAAGATTTAGCAATCATGCCCTCTTGCATCTTAACAGTGAAATAAACTTCATTCAAAGGACCTAAAATTTCATCAACTTTGCCAATTTGAGACTTATTTTCGAGGAAAATAGGTGCATTAAAGTAAGGGATCTTGGGATTGATTGATTTGCAAACCATTTCACCTTCACATGCGTGAACAAAAGCGCCCATAGCTATATAAAAATATCAATGTCAATGCCATTCTATATTATGAAAATACATTTCACTTACGAACAACTTCAGCGGGGGGGCCTTGATTGAATCCGCCTCCACCGAAACCACCACGGCCTCCACCACGACCTGTCAAAAAATAAAAAATGTCAATTAAACATCTGAATGAAAATTTTTCTTATAATTTGATTTATTACCTCCACGGAAACCACCACGAGCACCGCCACGACCACCACGTTCTCCAAATCCACCTTTACCCATTTTTAATAATGTATTTGATGAAAAGTTTGAAAATTGGGAAAATATACAAAAGAAATGAAAATATTTTTTTTTACATCGACATCTTTAGCCAGTTCGCTCGCTTCAATTGGCTGCCCATCAACATTTGCCCTATTTCTACATATCAATATTGCACTTGCTCGGCCAAGCCTCATAATCGTCACTTTATACGGTCACTGCGACATTTGCTTTAGGCTTCTTTCTTTCAAATTGATTCTTATGCCAAAAAATATGCAAAATGTTTATAGCATTTCAGCATCTCTAGATGCCCTTGGAGTATTTTATTTAAACTTTGAGTACTTTGGCAAAAAAATGAACTTTAAAGTTTACCATTTATTACAAAAGTTTCAAAGAAAGCAGCAGCAATTGGGGAATAAATACATCGATCATCTTTTTTATCCTTTTTTTTTTTTTTTTTTTTTCCGAGAGTGTCATTTTCAACACTATGATAAGGATAAGAAAATAAATATATATAATATTAATATTTTTGGGTTTTTCAAGCACAATTTCAGGTATTTAAAAATAATGTATGTCATATTTGAATAGTCTAGATGCAGTGCCTTTATCGAAAATCTTTAAAAAGCTTTCAAAAGTCGTAAAGTTGGGAGTAGTCGCACCAGGCATTCTGGGCAAAGAATCGGCATGAGCAGCATCAAGAGGCTCTTGAATAGTTAAGGTCTTGTAGGATAAAATGTATATGCTTTATATAGTTTGTAAATGTGTATAAGAGAAATGATGATGATGAATAAAATAATTGATTGTAATGAAAAAAAAAAAAAAAAGAGGACGTATTTATACTACATACTCTTGCTGGTGCTATCAAAAATTACTTCTGTATCTAATCTGATTTAATTATAATTTTCTCATGGATATCAACTATAAAGTGGGATATCCTCGTTTAAATATATCTTTTCTTAAGGATCTCGGTTGTAGAATGTAATATAACATGTTTGAGGAATTGTTTTTTTTTATGATCAAGCAGAATACTAAGCTATTTTTTTTTTTTTTTTTGGTTTGCCAAGGCTTCAAATCATGTTCTTCGTGCCTGTATTTTTTCTTTTGTATCTCGTCTACATTTACTCTGTCATAATCTATTTGAGAAATAAAATATTTTAAAAATAGCATGTCTGAAGCATAATATACTTGACCTTTACTATATACTTGCTTTCCCATTAATATTATTATGATGCAGGACAATAACGTTAAAGACTCAAAATAGCTTTGATTACCTGCTTAAACTTTCTCCGAGTAAGTTTTAATCTTTGGCCGGACTAGAAACTTTTTTTTTTTTTTTTTTTTTTTTTTCTGGGAAAGCTATTTGAATTTCTCGAAAATGTGAATCATTAAATTCCCCCTCTTATTATCCTTATTCATAATGGTAAGTTACAACATCCATCCATCCATCCATGTACTCGTATATTAATCATTATCATCATACTATTATCAATAGGCTAAGCGCACAAAGAAAGGTAAGATTAGACGAAATGAATATTTGGATTTCAATCGATATTAACATGAATTGTTACTTAGTCGGAATCACCGGTAAATACGGTACCCGTTATGGTGCCTCTCTCAGAAAGACCGTAAAGAAGATGGAAATCACTCAACATTCCACCTACACCTGTACCTTCTGTGGTAAGGATGCTGTCAAGCGTACTGCCGTTGGTATCTGGAAGTGCAAGGGTTGTAAGAAGACCATGGCTGGTGGTGCTTACACTGTCTCGTAAGTTATTTTTTCTTTTTTACTGAATATTCTTATTTTATTAACATGCTTTTCCTCTAGCACTACTGCTGCTGCCACTGTTCGTTCTACTGTCCGTCGTCTCCGTGAATTGGCCGAGATCTAAATTAGTTTTACATCTTTACTATTACTTACAACAAACGACAGTATTATTTGAATAAATGTATTGGACGAACAAATTATCTAAAAATCGCTTTGAGAAAAGAAATTTTATTTTTCATTACTTTTATTGTACGAGGGAAAGAAAGAGAGGATGACTTGCTGAGATTGTATGATTCTGCGTTAAAGTGAAAGTGGATCGACTTTAAAAACGTTTAGCGTGAATGCGCGTATATTTGGTTTATGCTACATATTAGCATTTTGCATATTTGTCAATAAGCTGAAAAATCACACTATAAGCATTGGCATAGGCTATGATTCGCATTTATGAGACCTAATACATATTTAGCCTTTGATTATTTTTTTTTGTAAATTCATCATATCTGCTTTTGATGAACGGCAATTGCAATATACATCATTTTGAAAATGTAATGTTTCGTGATCAGAATCTAAGTATAATTGAGTATTAGCTTTATTCTTGTTAACGTTATGCTGTATAAGGCCACTCAAGTTGATACTAATGCATTGAAGCGGTGTAAAGTAATTAAACATGCAGCTTATTATAGTGTAGCACGCATGTTTTATTTACATGTCATAACGCAATAATATTAATACCAGAGATGTCGTTTATTCAGTTAGATATTCATTCGAATCTGTTAAAGGTCAATGGCGCCTTTAGATCAGAGCAAGTGTGATATTACCTGCTTGCATATCTTTATTTTTCATGTGGCATAATTATGGAGGCTATTGATGCCCTATGACGCATAGTATCACATTATTAGCAGTGATAAGCTATCGTTTCAAGCACTTGAATATGATTTTCTTTTTGAATTTTATTTTAAAATACACGATCTTTAGGGTCTATAGCTTTGATTCGAACGCGCAAGGTTTTGCCGGCCAAATTTACTAATATCATAGTTGCGAAGAATGAACCAATAACGCAATTTTACTGAATCTTTCATACAAATAAATATCATTTGCAAACCGTACAAAGAATGAAAAAGAGCATACAAAGGCTTTTTTTTCATCATTGAGTTTATACAATGTAAAAGTTGTTTGTTTAAGATTTACGAAGCATACACTTCTAACTTGATTTCCTTTCAATAGAGCCACAATAGTAAATCAAAGTTTCTCTGTTATTTAGAACAATTATTCGCAACAGAGGACAAAAAGAGAATGCCAATAAAAAAAGATGCACCATTTACATTATCATTAGAATCATCACTGGCAACAAAAAAAAAAACGCTATCTTTGGTACCTACAGTACCATCAATAACGAATATATCGTTATGAACAGCAATCCCACGATTGATTTCTGGCTACAAAATGATAAAAAGATATATAAAAAATCTTTAGATTCTTGAAAAAGTTCTCAAATATCGTAAAATCCCTTATTTTTAAGACTTGCAAGGCTTATAAGCGGAAAATTAATTTCAAAAACTAGCCTTGTCTAGATCATCAATTTTGACACTTTCCGTTTTTTTTTTCTGATTTTGCAAATTTAGAGTCAACTAAAAAACTAATTATAAAAAAAAAATTACATACATATACGAAATTAAGCGCTCTATTTTGTCAATAAAAAGTAACAAACATTTTTATTGTAAAATATTACATGAAAATCCTTTAATCAAAAAACCGTTTTTGGGACAAAACTACAAATTTTCATTACTTAACATTTAATATTAAGCTTTTATAAAATGTGTATTAGTTATGGCTACAAGTTTCTCTCACATTGTAGTATATTTAAACGTTGATTTTGGTATCAAAATTTGATTTTTCTATTTTTTGATCAAAATCATGAGTGTTGGTAAGCATAAAATGAGTTCCGAAAATGTACGCTACAAAAACTGAATTTTCAGACCATACATGGTTAAATACAAGAAAAGTCGAAAATGAAATACTTTTTTATTTAAAACTTGGATATATCATAGCACAAGAGAGTTAATAGTTCAATTTCGCTACTTTCAATTACGGTATCGCCCTACAAAATTTTTTATTGTGCAATCTATTGTATACAATTGCTTTTTAATCTCGCTACACTTGTTTTTGCAATCTTCCTTTTTTTATTTTTATAATGAAAGTATTATAATACTTATAAATAAACGTTTGATGTCGCTATACTCTTGCACTTTATCTATAACTAATGTGCTTTATATAGTGGATATTTTGTCTCGCTACACTCGTTTCTGTAATTTGCTTTGTGATAAATGCTTTATATTAATAGCCTTTTGATCTCGCTGCGCTAGTTTTTGCAATGTGAACTATATGATTAGGTATTACAAATAGCCATCCAATCTCGCTGTGCTCGATTTTGACAAAGACATCACACCATGGGCTCTTTTTTTAAGCTTTTTCTTGAATAATTAACGTATTATATATGATAGACGTATAATCTCGCTATATTCGATATAACAAAAATATGCTATGTATTCCTCAAGTAGCTAGTAGGAGTTGATTCCAATTGGATGAACATAACAAATCTCGCTGGAAGTTGAAATGCAATACTAGGAGGCTCATGATATTGATCGAATTGCTCTGAAGCATCTTGGACAAAAATTCGTAATATGTTTTATGATAGTATATAATCAAGTATTTAAATTGTTTTTATTGTTTCCAGAAGGCTGCAAAATGCGTTTAAAATTAGTGCGGCAATCTAAAAGAAGAATACAAAGAATTTCCCTACGGGTTGCCACAATGGTTTGCTTGGTAAAAATGCAGTTGCAAAGGATATTAGAGTATGAACATACAAGTGTACTGTGCTTACACTTACCTATTTTCATAAATAGCTTTATGATATATTACTGAAACAATATCATCCTGCCTACTACCTAAAGTACATGCAAAAGATGCTCTATCAACAAAGCATCTCCAATCATGTAGTGGGAATTTGTCGTCTCACTAGGATAGAGACCAAAGTAGTACTTGGGATGCCCCATGGCAGGCTAAAGAAGTACCTCACAAAGTCCTATTAGAACTTGCAGCCTTTTTATCGTCTTGTAAGTGATCAAGCCATTGTAAGCGATGCGTAAAAGGGTAACAAAAAAAAAAAAAAATTGGTTTGCTGTCTGATATACAGGTTTACAGACGACGCATTCAAGAACACAATCGGTCAAGAGTTTGATTTTTTACTTACAAATTGTTCCTCGGTATTTGCATAAATTAAACTGACTTGTTCCATCTACCGTACAGTAGTATCAAACATATCATCAGCACGCCTTATGATAAATGTCAATCTAAACTTAGAAATATCCCATTGTCATTGTTATAAGCTATGAAAAGCTTGATTTTTAATAATACAGCAATTAAATAAAAAACAAGATGATACTAATAGCATATGATGATTATTTAAAATCCAAGTAAGTTTGATGAAGTATGCTTTTTTTTTAACCCTTTTAAAAACACTGAGCCAAACACAACATCTTGGCCCTGTAATTTCTATCCATCAAAATGCTGCGATTTCCACCACACAATAAATACACCATCTTTTATCAATCTTGATCTCGATGTAGTGGTCGAACTTTTATAAAGTTGGAATTTTCTCTCAAACTAGGAGTATCTCTGTCTTGTCCACAAAAATTCAAAAACGCCATATTCGTCCTGAAATCAGACTTACATTGAAGAAAATTCTTTTCTGAGAATTGCGCTAAAGACTGGAATTTCGAGGAGTATTCTCGCTACAACTAAGCAGAAGCAGATTCCTTAAATTATAAAACACTAATGATGTGGTTCAAAAATGATTTAGATTGGTTATCTCTGCATGAGTTACCCCGAAGCGTAAAGTTCTATATATCAAAATTAAAAGTAGGCATAGGCTCGATATAACGAAAGATATTCGATCAAACTAACATGTGTAAAATTGGTCAACAGAAGGATGCACTTCAGAATAACAGTTGTTCTGACTCATCAAGTAGAAGAATGATTTTCGTAAGTAATTATAAAGGAACGTGGTTAAATTTTGCTGGTGCTAAATTTATGTCTAGGAAAAAGCTACCACCCTGTAATGATCTGTAATTTTGGACTAACAACAAAGGTGGATAATATGCTTATAGATATTATTCTTGTTATTATAAATTGATGATCACTGGATTGATGAAGGTTGGTGTTCTTATTTGTAGTTTAGATATTTATTAGTGAATAAATAAAAATAAAGGGAGTGTAACAAGACAGATAAATCTACAAGGGATCATGTAATGATTTCCTTGTAGATTTATATAAGGAGTGAGGCAAGGTTTTGCATGAATGAAATTGAAATGTTTAACTCATTACACACCCAATACTCACAAATCGTGTCAAACACAGTTATCGACGAGGCAAGAGAGTTTTCAGCGTAAGTAATACTTAAATTATATTTTATGCGCGCATCACAATTTGCAGCTGTTGAATATGGTTATCATTAATATAGTCAAGTTTCCGACAGTCATGGCAGAAGTAAGAAGGAGGAAGACTGTAGTGTTTATCGTAACATTATAGCTAATTCAGTTTCGATTCAGCTTTTTAAAGCTCTCCGATCCGGGTATTTCATAAGACTCGGACCTAGATATCTGAAATATTGTAATATATAAAACATGGATCAACAGAAATGAATACTCTTTAATCGTCTTGTATCCCTCGGGTTAAATCGTTACTTGCGACATCCATCTATTATAATCATGTCTGCCGAACTTGCTGTTGTCTATGCCGCTCTCATCCTTCAGGATGATAACGTTGAAATCACTGTAAGTGTGAATAATGGACAATGATGGATGAATTTGTATCTAAATTTTTAAATTTACAGGCTGATAAGCTCCAAACTTTGGTCGCTGCTGCTGGTGTTGAGGTTGAACCCATCTGGTTCTCCCTTTATGCTAAGGCTCTCGCTGGTCAAGACCTCAGTGCTCTTCTCTTGAACGTTGGTGCTCCCGGTTCCGGACCTGCTGCCTCTGCTGGTGCCGCTGCTGGTGGTGCTTCCGATGCTCCTGCTGAGGAAGAAAAGGAAGAGGAAAAGGAAGAGTCTGATGATGATATGGGCTTTGGTAAGTTGACTTGATTCTGATTTAGAGAAGATGTAATTAACCAGAAATTATTTTGCAGGTCTCTTTGATTAATTTTAATCACAACTGATCCATTGTATTTAACAAAAATTTAATAAATATTTTTTATTTTTGTTACCCAATATTCCACAAGTTTATGGATAAAGTGAGAAGAGGGTTGTCATTGTGTCAATTTGTTGATATTTGATGATTCAGCATTGCTTTTAAATATGGATATTTGAAATGTTGTTCAGTAGTTAAAACCCCGAGTATAAGTTATTACAGCAACAACATTGTAATCTTGGAGATTAACAAGACAGTATTTATTTTGGATGGATAAAAAGAAAATAGAGAGACAATCGCGACATGTTAGAGAGTGTATCAATGATGCCAGCTTTTCGATTTTGCATATTAAATTCTTGCAAAGAATTCTTTAAAACGTTCAATATGGATGTTTTAATGTCAATCAAAAAAAAAAAAAAAGGGGGGAAGGCTTTATTCAATTTTATTATATTTTCCTTGTACTTTTCTTTGAGTTAATAATAACCATAAACTGCTTAAGAATTGCAAAACTTGAAATATGATCATTTGCTGTGGCAGGATTGATTTATGTTTAGCAAATTCGATAACACCGCAAACCAGCACAGATCTTATGAATTCGCTTTCGATGGCAAATGATTTAAGATCAAATATCCAGCCAAATACAGTTAATGTAGAGAAAATATAGGTTGTTGTTGTTAAAACAATTGAAAAGTCCAGCTGTCCAGGATTAAAGTCCAAAATCAAGCCATTGACCACGATCAACACTGCAAAATTGAACACAACGTACATATTTACGCCAAATGAAACTGAAGGATCGTATTTTTGGGGAGGTATATCTTTAGCAATTGGTGGGATTTCCTCTAATAAACCAGTTTTTGGTGTATCATCATGCCATCCAGGTCCATAAAATAACACTTTGAATTTGTTTTGGACTCCCTTTGTTGACCAACATGTCTTTAATACATGTGAAAGATGATGAAATTGAATAGTAAATGGATCAAATGTATTGATAGGATGAGTCAATCCGAAAGCTACGGGTTCGATGTCATTCTTTTCCAATGGAGGTGTGCGTTCTAATTCAAATGTACCAAATAATATATCCCAAATAATCAATGTTCCGGCGTAATTTTTATCAATGCAATATTGGTTTCTTCCATGATGAACTCTATGTGCCGAGGGTGTATTGATAATGTATTCAAGTGGTCCTAAATTACCAATCACTTCGGTATGAATCCAATATTGAAATAATGTGTTGAATTGCTTGTGCATTACATACAATGGTGGAGGTAAAAATAAAGCACTTGGTAAATCAAATATCCAAGAAGTGTACGATTGCAAAATGCTTTGACGTAAGGCTGTTGTTTGATTGTAGTATTCAGATGAATGATGTACCTGAGAAAAAGTGTTAGCTCTTGTAGACCAAAAAAACCACATACATGCTTACAACATGAGCTGCCCAGAACAAATTGATTTCATGTGCTCCACGATGAAACAAATAATAGCCGAGATCAATTACAAAAAAACCCAGAATCCAAACCCACAAATTGCTAGGATCGAGATCAACAAGTCGAAAATTATTGTATACATACAAATAAGAATTGAGCGACATGTTGTATATGAAAAATTTGCTCAGTTGTTGCAGCATGCCTGCCTGTTATTACCATACCAATCCAATTAATACGTATTCGATGTAAACCACTGAATTATAAACTTACGCCAACGCTTCCAACGACATCATTGACAGAAAACCTGCTTGCATCCCAAAGCCGTAACTTTTTCAGACCTTTTCCTCCATCTTTGAATACCAATGTTAAAAATTCCAAGGTAATTGTCATTACAAAAAATGGAATTGATTCTGCAATATAATCAGGTACTTGTTTATAATGAGAAAAAGTCGTTTCATTTGGTGAAACAACATAGAATAACCTTCCAACACCCCTTGCTATGTATTTCAAGACATCAATTGCTGAAAATTGTAGAGTATCCACCGTACTTGTTGAGTTCATTATTATAAGAAAGATGTAGTTATTCTTGAAAATAATTGAATGAAAAAGTCGCTTTTATACTTGTTTATTTATGGTTCCTGGTAGAATTCTTGTGTGATTGTCAAGTGCGTTGTGCTACATGAAATTTTCTAATAGCATTGTACTCTTCTATGCTTATATAATGCTCATTTCTTACAAAGAAATTCAAAAGTGATTACTGAAATCAATAGCCCTTGAATAGACGTATATATATTTATGCGTATATTTTATTTATTTATACTCTGAATTGATATTCATGATACAAATAAACAGTTTTCCTAATTAGGACATATAAAAATCATGTAATCTTTATGCCAACAATTGTAAGATAGTTGCACAAATGCCTGCCAGCCTTTTTTTAATCTAATAAACATTACAACTAAACTTGCTTTATATGGCCATTTTGCGGTCATCTTTTTTTTTTTTTTTTTTTTTTTTTTTCTTTCTATCATCTAATCATCTACACGAACGATTCTTCCTTCGACAACAGGAGAGATACTAGCCCATCGTTTGACCCAAGAGATATCATTACCTTTATTGTATTTATCTTGATCTTCTTCCTCTTCAGCATCAATACAACTGGGATGACCTTTACTTGAATCTACAAATGCATCTTGGATACCTTGCTTAGAAATGTGGTAATTGGCACGTTCCGCAATATCACTGTTGAGGAAAGATTGACCATCTTGACTACTCGTTTCACAATCACAGCTACGACCATCATTTGGGTGGTTATGTCTTTTGAACTGAAATGATAGATCACGCCAATGTGCTGCAGCTGAAGCTACTATTTTATGAATGCGTTCTTTACGATGCACGTTTTTAGCTTGGTATTCTCGGAAAGCATTGATATATTTGAGACCCAAGAAGAATTTACGATACATGGTTGATATCAAAACACCTGATTCCTCGTCAATAATGATTCTGTCTTCAGGCACCTTTAATGAAGTATATCCATCATAGCCACCAATCAAGTAAGCACGAGTAGCAACAACATAATCTCTGTTCATATCAAGTGGATCCATGTTTTCAGGATGATATTTATCTCCAGGATCGATCATATGAGGAAATGTCAATGAACGACGACGAGCATTGGGAGCAAATTGCGCCCCCTTTCTCACAGTGTATACTCTACGTACTCTATTTCCAGATGGTGCATCTGGATTCCATTCAAGACGAACGCCGGATAGTTGGGGAAACCTTCCTTCTTGTTTAGGATATTCAGAAACACTGTTTTCTAATGCTTCCCATAATTGCTTTCCCGTAATGCGAATAACAACAACAGGATCAAGAAATGGAAATGCTATAAGAATATCTCCCAATGTAATCTCACCAATTTCAATAATACTATCATTTCGGATAGTTCCACCTACACAAAAACCAACATCCACAGGGGGACAGGAGGTAGCTCTGTGATAACCCACCATTAAATCAGCTGTTAAATTTCCAAGATTTGTTTCCTCTGATCTAACGGACATACTACGGCCATCCAATGGAATAGTTGTATATCCAATTGGTGTAGCTGTCTTGGATGCAATTTGATTTGTAACATCTTGTACTAGGCGTTCTGTTTCAGGATGTGGAGTAATATCAGAAGTAACGATTTCTCTTTGAGCTGTCATATGATGAATATATTTCTGTCCATTTAAATTAGTTTCAATGTCCAACTTTAACCATGAAAACTCTCTAAAATCAGTGCCACTCTTTACAACACGAATTGGGAAATCGACACGTTCTTCTTCAGGGTCAAAGCCAACATCAACTAAATTCTTTTCTCGACTCCAATTATCTCCAACAATATCAATAGACTTTGAAATATAGTAAAAGTGATCATGTCTACAAGCGATGTTAGTATATGCTTGTTGCTCGTATAATCCCACTTTACCCTCCTAATATCAAATCAATTTCTTGTCGGCATGCTTTTGCTAATTTTACGTCATTAGGAACTCGCATATGCGTGAGCGCAATCACCAAATCTACTCGATAAGGCCCATTTGGGTCTCTTAACTGTCTTGACAAGTCTTGAGCCACCTGTACAAAGTCGTAATATGTCAACTCGGGAGGAAATGATGGGATTGTCTCGATCCATTCTTTTTCTACTAGTCCAATAATTCCAAGACGTAGCCCAGTTTCTGGTTGTTCTGTTATAATGAATCGCTTTACTTTATCTGAAGAAGCACTTTTATCACCGTTAAGAACATTAGATAGTAACCATGGAAAGTTGGTGTGTCCTATCAGCTTTTCTAATTGTGGCATACCAAAATCAAAATCATGATTTCCGACACATGCTGCCGTAATATGGCATTGGTTTAAAATTCCTGGACTAAATTTTATTAGCTTTTCTTTTCAAGGATATCAAGTTTATAATACATTACATATGAGCACCACGAGTAATGGTTCCTTCTAAACTAGGGTTGAAAGCATCGCCAGAAAACAAAACGATAGGCTTATCTTGCGCGGTAGATTCTGTCAAAACTTGGTTCACTTTACTAACAAAACGTGATGAGCCACCAACAGGTTCTTCTTTGGCTGGCGATACATGGTAGACATCGTTAAAATGTAAAATCTCTAGTTCTACCATTTTATATCGAGGAATAAAAGGTTTAGAATTAAAACGCACTCATTCCTAGGAGTTATAATTAGCAATGAAACAAGATGTAGTCATGCTAGGAAGGTAACACGAATTTCTCATAAAACTGGGTTATTTTAGACCCTTTTACTTGGTTAGTTGATGAATTTGAGACGCGTTATTATACAAACATATATACTAGTACATCACATTAGCTCTCTGATATTGCTTGTCTATCAACTACAAATCAAGAGCAGATGTGAGCGATGTATCAGCAGAACATAAATCACATTTAAAAATATAAGGCTATGATAATAGACAAGTTTAATTAATAAATGTATAAAAATTCACACAAATCAAGTATATGCTGTGATTGATACTTGACGAGATACATAAACAAAACCTTCTTGATTATTCTAATTAAATACGTTTTTTTTATTATTATTAAAAGGGGAGAGATAAAAGGCTGGATATTGTTTCTTGTTTTTATTATGATGATGGATTGCTTTCAAACTTGCTTGCATTTCCATATTCATTCCTTGATCAAGATATTAACCCCAACATTTTATCTAATTTATGAATCAAGAATCCTCTGCTCTATAATAGTTAATAAATGCAATCAGAGAAGGTGTAACTACAACTGTAGATGATGATGCAGATGATGTTGATAGTATTATAGTATCTGGCATCTCCATAGGAGTCAAATACTCCTCCTCCTAAATAATTATCTTGGTGATGTAGATATCTTTACTGAGCAACGCACCTATTGTACGGCATACGATATTTGCATCCGAGTAATACTTTTGGTGGTTACAAATGGTCTAAATAATGAGCAATCAAATTATAGTTGATATATAATGTTGTATTTGCATATATAAATGTACCTGAAATCGTAGTTTAAATATGGAGATAAACTATGCCTTGACATATTTAGCATGTGTCATATAAACATTTAAATGATTACCCTGATAATCACATAAACTAAGTTCTGATAATCTAGATTATAACGAAAGGTAGACAATAAAGACTATTCATAATTAGTGTTGTCAAGAACAACTAAAGATTTTAGGCTGATCATCTATACCTGAATACAGCCGTGATTCGATTTAGTGGGCTCAAAAAGAAGGGATTTTCGATTTAAGGGATACTTTGAAGTCTCCCAGTCCACTATATTAGTAAAATATAAATACCATTGGATATGAGAGTTTATGGATACATACAATCTTATTGATAGAAAGAATAATAATAAAGATTAGTAACATTTATCATGGAGAACGTAGGCTTTATTACTAGAAAAACTAATGGTAAAAGAAAGAACCCGGAGCTTCTAGGTCTTGGTTTAAAAGACTATTTATAAGAATTACATTTCAATATGAGTCAGAAATGGAATTGGCTTCAAAATTGGCTGTTTAATATCATCGAAAACCGACAGGATAAAACTGTATTTAGCCGGTAGTAGCTTGATCTAGTAGCCATGAAATTAGATGAAATATGGAGAGTAACCAAATCACGTGCCTAATTTACCTCAGTTTTTTATTAAATTTCTTATTATCCTCTGCTTAATTCCGTTGCACGAATGTAAAAAGCCTTTATTAACAGTACTATTTAATACTATAAACTAGTAATGCATTTTTATTCTCATTTTTTGATCCAATATTACGGAAAATAATTTATTCAATTTAGTGGAAAACTCGATTTAGTGGACGCTTTTCTCCCTCCCAACAATTCTGATGTATCACTCTTAAACCGGATCATGTCAAATCCAAAAAAGTAAACAATAACAGATCCGGAACCGGAAGTTCCTTAATTAAATATTAACTATACAATGCTCCTAAAAGCATGGTATAGAAGCATGGTACAAAAGCATAATACGCCAGTGCGATATTCCAACATGATATAACGTGCCACCAGCTTTAAACCTGCACAAATTTTAACTTTTTTTAAGAGCTATCAACTCACCCAAAACTAACGATACAATAAAAAAAATCCATAACAATCATTATTTAAACCTTTGTAAACAATTGTTATGGCTCGAATACTTAATTTTACTATAAAATCATTCTGTTGATAGCCCTTGAAAATAGACGGTATTTCAAAATTTAAGCTGTGTGCTCTTAGGTGAGGGTAACTTTTGAAACAAGGATACTCTGTGACACATAACCTCCTTACCTTAAACCCAGCTTACGTAAGCAATGCGTGAAATCAGCATTTTCGCTATCAACTTTCCGAAAAATAAAGATATAATAAATCAGAGCCATAACAATCATTATTTAAACCTTTATGAACAATTATTATGACTTTAATAGTTATTTTTATTATAAAATCATTTTACTGATACCCAAAGTACCATTGCGAATGCAATTGGATCAAAATGTACTGTGGTGCTGCCAAGAGGGAAGCTCGTTTGCGATGTGACTATACATTCAAGTCTCTGGAGAAAAACATCCATTCTTTTCTGGATACCTCTGGTAACCTGACTCAAATCAGACATTATTTCAGAAGGTCGATGGACTACATCGAAGCTTATAGCAAATGTAGAGAAGTTGTCCAAGAAGTTAAGAAATTTGTCAAAAAAAATATTTATCTCACAGAAAATTTAGAATTCCTAAAGATTTGTTATAAAAATAAAATGTTTGTTTAAACTTATTATACTTCTCAATCTCTCAAATAACAAATGAGCTACATTATCTGCCATGAGATGCCTCCAAAAAAAATATATATATTGAAATGACGGAGTTCCAAAATAAATAAAAATTGAAACAAAATTAAAGTTTACACAGATTTAAAGCTGGTGGCACGTTACCAACATGACACATTACTATTAAATAACATCTAAACTACCTTACCACACCATTAATTCCCCAAATCAAATAGTATATAAACCCTATTAATTTCATTCCAATAAACGATATCTCTTTACTTGATTAAATTTCTAATTTTATTTAACCTAAACATATTTTGATAAATCAAATTCCACAAAATCGAATCACGACTGTATAATTATAATGGCATAAGTAAGGATTGACACTAAAATTTAGTATGAAAACACTGTTCTAGACAGGTGCGTAAGCAATCCTTAAATCAAATATAAATAGCAGTAGACTGAAATGTCAAAAGAGTCTATATAAATAACCTGTACTCATCTTTTCGTAAATGACTACTTATTGTTACTCCTCGGTTTGAAAACATACTCCTAAAACATACTCCTCAAAAAATAGCGTACGCTATTTTTTAATTTCTCGGTATTATGAATATTGAAATTAATTTTGGAAACTTTAGAGGGCTTTCTGGTATGAACATGCACCTACATTTGAAAGGATGAGTTTTTTTAACCATTTTTGTTTGAGAAATACTTAGCAAAGTAAAACATACTCCCAACAATTAGTCATTTCAGATACCGTTGTCCCACATACTCCTCATAAAAAAGACATGCTCCTCAAATACAGTGTACTCTATTTTTTAATTTCTCGGTACTATGAGTATTGAAGTTGATTTTTAAAGCTTTAAAGTGCTGTCTGATATGAACATGCACCTATACTTGAAAGGATTAATTTGTTTAAGCTTTTATACTTGAGAAATGCTCATCAATGTAAAACATACTCCCAAGATTGAGTCATTTCAGATGCCGTTGTCCAATATACTCCTCATAAAAAAGACATGCTCCTCAAAATACAGTGTACTCTATTTTTTAATTTCTCGGTATTATGAGTATCAAAATTGATTTTTAAAGCTTTAAAGTGCTGTATGATATGAACATGCACCTATATTTGAAAGGATTAATTGTTTTAAGCATTTTTGCTTGGGAAATGCTCAACAAAGTAAAACATACTCCCAAGATTGAGTCATTTCAGGTACCGTTGTCCCACATACTCCTCATAAAAAGACATGCTCCTCAAAATACAGTGTACTCTATTTTTTAATTTCTAGGTACTATGAGTATTGAAGTTGATTTTTAAAACTTTAAAGTGCTGTCTGGTATGAACATGCACCTATATTTGAAAGGATTGATTTTTATAAGCATCTTTGCTCGAGAAATGCCCACCAAAGCAAAACATACTCCCAAAAATTAGTCATTTCAGATACCGTTGTCCAACATACTCCTCAAAATATAGCGTGCTGTATTTTTTAGTTTCTCGGTACTATGAGTATTGAAATTAATTTTTAAAACTTTAAAAAGCTGTCTGATATGAACATGCACCTGCACTCAAAAAGATTAGTTTTTTTAAGAATTTTTGCTTGAGAAATGCTCAACAAAGTAAAATATACTCCCAAGATTGAGCCATTTCAGATACCGTTGTCCAACATGCTCCTGTACTCATCTTTTCGTAAATGACTACCTGTAACCAGTATTATGTAAATGACTATCCATACCTTCGCCTCGGCGAAGGTAGGCGAAGGTGGGCGAAGGTTTTGAGTTTAAAAATGACTTGTTGGAGGGCGAAGGTTTTGAGTTTAAAAATGACTTGTTGGAGGGCGAAGGTTTTGAGTTTAGAAATGACTTGTTGGAGGGCGAAGGTTTTGAGTTTAGAAATGACTTGTTGGAGGGCGAAGGTTTTGAGTTTAGAAATGACTTGTTGGAGGGCGAAGGTTTTGAGTTTAGAAATGACTTGTTGGACGGCGAAGGTTTTGAGGTTAAAAATGACTTGTTGGAGGGCGAAGGTTTTGAGTTTAGAAATGACTTGTTGGAGGGCGAAGGTTTTGAGTTTAGAAATGACTTGTTGGAGGGTGAAGGTGGCCCGCTGTATGCTGATACCTTCGCTTTACTACATTATGAACTTTCAATGCCATCAGTACAGTCAGACATATTATCGTCTGTATGGCCAGACATATAATCGTCTGTTACATGAGTAGAATCAGAAGCATTATCAACATGGTCGCCTTCGTCAATAACAGTTTCTTAATTTTTTTATTAATTTTTTTTTTTATTAATTTTTTAAAAACAAGTATAAAACAAACTACTATATTGAATCATGTCGCTTACCTGAATTTCCAAAGTCAAACATTCCTTCGTTCAAGAATATCCCATACACAATGGTAGCCCTAAAACAATAGACCATGATTGCATGTATTTTTGTTAAATCTTTTAGATTTTTAAAACTGCCATCATTCTTCAGAAAAAAAAAGTTGGAGTATGCTGTTGAGGGCAATTTTTGCGGTATTCCAGCAATTACATCGGTTGGCAATGGATTTTGACAACAAACAATGCTCATGTTCAGGTCAAGCAACAAAATTTCCATAAATTTGCTGTCTGCATCCTCATTTGAAGCCTCATTAAGCAGTTTCATCAACTTGTCCTTCTGGTTTGTGTTTATGAGTCTGAATCTTTTCAAAAACCAGAATTCAACTGCATCTGTTTCCTCACTTCTTGAATATACAGTTCTAGCAAGCATGATAATCATGTTTGCCCACTGATTGGAATATTGTTTTAAGGTTCCTGGTTGTAGTGATCCTAATCCACGAGTTGATAGACTATATGTAATAATGTTATGTTATATGTGCAATTTCAGTATCGTCCACTGCATCTACTTACTTTTCGCCAAGTCTTAATGTTTTGGATTTTTGCCGCCAAAAATACCCTTCAGATGATTTTATCATCATGCTATTCAGCCTATAAAAAAAGTTATGAACTGTTTTACGAATGTTGTCATATGCTGGGCACACTTTTTCGATTTCGCGAGCAGCAAATTTGTACAGGATTTTTCTCAGCTGCATGGAACTTTGTTGGGTTTCGTCCAAAGTCCTGAATCCTTCATAGAATTGATGCAATTTAAAATGTTCCATAAACGAGTTGTTCAGCTTGTCACGATGATCATACAGATTTGTATCATCACCATACTGATTTACATTCATGACACTTTTAGCATTTGGATTACTAGCAAAAAAAATGTCTTGCTGTTGTTGGCCAGTTGATGAAAGTTGCACTCCTAGTTGTTGAGTCTACTCAAAAATGGTTATATGGATCCAATGACATGTTGTATAATGCTACCTACTTTAATACAATAATATTTGGCTCTATTGTTACCAAATACTGTTTGCAATTTTCGACTGAATGTGTTATTTTCAGACCAAAACTCTGGGTGAGTTGTTCTGAAATGGTGCTTCATTGTTAAATCAGAGGCTGTTGCGTAAAATACGTCCATTTCATCACAAATAGTACATACAAGCCCATCGACAATAGAGAGTACAGTGATGCAGTTTAATTCATCTTTTGATGGATGAGTATAGTATCCCATATCTTCCCCTTTGTTTCCTCCTTGTTCCAAAAGTTTTTCTAAAAAATCAGCTTTTGTAATTTTCGGGGAGTTGTTGCGAAAAAAATGCCCATTTCTCTTTAAATGACTGAATACTACCTTTGGTTCGATTGCTTGCTGGCAGTACTGACAGATAATTGCGCCTGATTCTCTGTGAATCAGTAACCCCAAATCCTTGTAAAAACTAACATTGAAGTCGCTGTCTAATAATAATAAAAAATATATATATATATTATAATGTAAACTCTGTCTCTTTGCAAATGTGTCTTACTGAATTGTGTGATTTGGGTCTCCCCATCGTAAGTGGTTTCGTCCATATCCACTCCCACATCCTCATCCTCAACCTCGCCTTCTTCTTCTTCTTCTTCTTCTTCTTCTTCTTCGTTTTGGTTACTAGCCTCATTGATGAGTGGGGCAGGACTTTGATTGGTACCTTGTTGAGTATCACTACTCTGATTCGCGTCATGAAGGTTTTGAGCTTGTTTAGCTCGCTCAATATCAGCGGCTAGGGTGCAGTTTTTTACATGATTCGAGATGTTTTTTGTTGATGCTCTTGCAAACTCACCACATGGGCAATGGAATTTGCCATCTTCCTTTCTTTCCAAGCGAAATTTAGCTATTTTTTTTTTTTGCAAAATATTTTATAAACAGCTTTCCACTTTAAAAAGTTTACTTACGATTGAATTTGGTTGTCATAGTAACGTCTTCTTGATGAGCATCTCGTACATGTGTCTTGCGTTTCTTGGCATCTGTGAACGATTTATCGCACTGAGTACAGTTGAATGATTCCATATTGATTTGAAAATAAAAAAAGTATAAAGATAGAGATAAATTGAGAACGAATATTTTATTATTATACTCGAGTGGCCAATGTTTTGCCTGTGATATGATGCAAGCCATATATGGTCATAAAAAACAACGCCCCTAATTCATGTACTTTTTTAATAGTATTATTTTTTCAATTATTGATTCAAATTTAAACATATACAACAAGAATCCTGAAATATGCCTTTATCTTCAGGGACAAATAACGATCGCTTGCAGCAATTAATTCAAGACGTACAACTTGAGAATGGTTTAGCTGCAAGAGAGAATATGCAGCAATCCCGTTCAGAGGGATACAATGATTATTTCTATTGGCTACAGGATAATCAGAATACAGCATTCAATAGCCATATTGCTGCTCTTCGACTTGGAAGAGAAATCTTGGCCGATGACTCTGTTATTCCCAACATTATTTGGGACAATGACAACAGGTTTGAAGGCTTAACTTGCAACGGGGTGCGTTTTTCATTGGATAAACTGCGTAAGCTGGTTATTGATCTGTCAAACCTTGCCCATAGTATCATGGTTAATAAACTTTTGTTTGGATCAGCGTTACCACAATTGCTTGATGCGTCAAATCCAAATGAAACCGAATTCACAGATAAGATGCAAAATACACAAACTGGCTATTCATTTCAGAACGATTTGTCAAACCCAACGTTGACAGCTAAAAAAACAAGAATGTATATCCTGGATATAATCCACAACGACCCTACTTTGTGCATCAAGTTCTTTTCTGGAAATGGCACTCCTAATCCTATCGCTTTTGGTGCTTGGTTGAAAGACTGTGGTAAATTTGTTAGAGTGTTGCTACTCTTGGTACACTTGACTTCAGGTCAGCCAAGTAGAATGTCTGAACTCACCGAGGCTAGTACCATCTGTAATCCCCATGAGGGAGGAACCAGAAGTTTATATTTTGTGCATAACACTATTATGTTGGTTCAAAGTTACAACAAGTCAAAAGCCATAACTGGTCAAGAAATGTTGGTGGCAAGATTTTTGCCAAAGTATCTTCTTCCCATGTTCCTAACTTACTTGGTCTGTGTTAGACCAATTGAACAGTGAGTATAAAAAAAAAAAAAAAAAAAAAAAAAAAAAAATGGCCAATTTGATTATGATTGGAGTGATTTAACAATTTTGTTCCTAGATTATGCGTGGACTATGTTTATCCTAATATGTCTGATGTAGAAAGAAACAAGATAAAAGCAAACTATAGAGATATGCTTTTCGTTGAAAATGGTAAACTACTTTCCACTACTCAAGTAACTAATACTTTAGCAAGGTAAATTGGTTTGAATCACACTGCGTTTGAAAAAAAACAAGTATATACTAATCAACATGTATGCTTGTTTAGATATTCGGCAAGATTTATTAATGCACGAATCACAGTTTCAATGTACAGACAAATAGCTGTATGCTTGATGTGGGTTTGGATTGCCCACTTTGATAGGATTACTGGTCATACTCTCACCGAAGAAGAATCACAAGAGCTCACAGAATATGCAGATATGAGACAAGCAAGAGAAATTGACGGTTTAATGTATAATGAACAGGTATATTGTTGTGGTCTTTTTTTTTTTTTTTTTTTTTTTTTTTTTTTTTGCTTGACTTGATAAAACTGATTCAATCTTTCTTTGCATATGCAGTCTGCTCATAGCAGATCTGTTGGCAACCGTTTTTACGGTTATTCTACCAGTGATTTCAGACACCTTGGCAGAGAGGCACTCCATAACTTTTGGCTTTGCTCTAAAGAATGGGGATTATTGTTGAGTAAGTATTTCATGTATATACTAAAACTTGATTTGCTCATCAGTTGAATAGACCTTCCTTATGCTGCATCAGATATTCCAACAAAATCAAGCACTGTAATCAAAAGAGTCAATTTGCATGATATTGAAAGTGATCGGCCCTTTTCCAAACGTAATTATAATACAATAGTTACTAGTTAATCCTTGAATACTAACAATATCGTTTTTTTTTTTCTAGTTCGTTGTGATAATGAATCCCGTTCAAATCAAGCTCTGACAATTGTCAATAACTTTGCAGTTGAAAACAATGTCATTATAAATGCTCCAAATGTCAATTATGCTGTCGCAGGTAAATATTTGAACATTTTCATGTATTTTCCATCCTAACGCATGTGTAAACAACCTAGCTCCTATTTCATTTGCACTTTTGGCAGAATTGCGTAGTTTCTTAAAAGACAATAATGCTAAATTCTCTTGCCCAGAGCAAGCAATCGCGATTAATGCAGTTTTAAATATCAAGAAGGATATGTTGATTGTGCTACCAACTGGGGCGGGGAAAACCCTTGTGTATATGCTACCAATTTACATTTATAAAAAGAATCCTGCTCGTCGCATGATGACAATTGTCATTGTCCCTCTTGTGGCATTGACATTTGATCTGAAACGGCGTTGTCAGGATTCCGGAATCACATACACTACGTGGAAAGGTATTCTTTTTTTTTTCTATTTATTTACAGAAACACAAAGACTTACACTGGCTTGTATCATGTTAGATTATGCTGATAATAGTGATAGAAATGCCGATATCTTGTTTCTGGCTATAGAACAGTGAACTGACCTGTCTCTATTGGCTTTTATAGATGAAAAGTATCAAAGCAACGAAATCACTGCCATTTTTGTGGAAGAGGCACATTTGATTATATCTTGGAGTGACTTTCGCCCTCATTTCAATGATTTACCATCGTTCAGAAGATATAATTCAATTCCATGGATTTTACTCTCTGCTACCGTGCCATACTATCTCGAGCAAGAACTATCCAAAATGTTTGGTAATATGTCAGTTGTTCGCAAAAACTCCAACCGCCCAAATTTGGTATTCTATTGTAAATTGATTGATAACAATATCGAGATCACCAATTATGTTTGGGTTTGGATACAAAAACATTGCTTGCGACAACGTAAACCCACTATCGTATACGTTCGAGAGATCAAAGATATCGATAATCTGGTTTTTCATTTAAACAAATTGTCCACACAAAGCCTGTACTCATCTTTTCGTAAATGACTAGCTATTGTTACTCCCCGATTTGAAAACATACTCCTAAAACATACTCCTAAAAAAATAGCGTACGCTATTTTTTAATTTCTCGATATTATGAGTATTGAAATTGATTTTTAAAACTTTAGAGGGCTATCTTGTATGAACATGCACCTACTTTTGAAAAGATTAGTTTTTTTAAGCATTTTTGCTTGAGAAATGCTCAACAAAGTAAAACATACTCCCAAGAATTAATCATTTCAGATACCGTTGTCCAACATGCTCCTCAAAATACAGCGTGCTGTATTTTTTAATTTCTCGGTTCTATGAATATTGAAATTAATTTTTAAAGTGTTAAAGTGCTGTCTGATATGAACGTGCACCTATATTTGAAAGGATTGATTTTTATAAGCATCTTTGCTTGAGAAATGCTCACCAAAGTAAAACATACTCCCAAGAATTAGTCATTTCAGATACCGTTGTTCAACATACTCCTCGAAATACAGCGTGTTGTATTTTTTAATTTCTCGGTTCTATGAATATTGCAAATAATTTTTAAAGTGTTAAAGTGCTGTCTGATATGAACGTGCACCTATATTTGAAAGGATTGATTTTCATAAGCATCTTTGCTTGAGAAATGCTCACCAAAGTAAAACATACTCCCAAGATTAAGTCATTTCAGATACCGTTGTCCAACATGCTCCTCAAAATACAGCGTGCTGTATTTTTTAATTTCTCGGTTCTATGAATATTGAAATTAATTTTTAAAGTGTTAAAGTGCTGTCTGATATGAACATGCACCTATATTTGAAAGGATTAGTTTTTTTAAGCATCTTTGCTTCAGAAATGCTCAACAAAGTAAAACATACTCCCAAGATTGAGTCATTTCAGGTACCGTTGTCCCACATACTCCTCATAAAAAGACATGCTCCTCAAAATACAGTGTACTCTATTTTTTAATTTCTAGGTACTATGAGTATTGAAGTTGATTTTTAAAACTTTAAAGTGCTGTCTGGTATGAACATGCACCTATATTTGAAAGGATTGATTTTTATAAGCATCTTTGCTCGAGAAATGCCCACCAAAGCAAAACATACTCCCAAAAATTAGTCATTTCAGATACCGTTGTCCAACATACTCCTCAAAATATAGCGTGCTGTATTTTTTAATTTCTCGGTACTATGAGTATTGAAATTAATTTTTAAAACTTTAAAAAGCTGTCTGATATGAACATGCACCTGCACTCAAAAAGATTAGTTTTTTTAAGAATTTTTGCTTGAGAAATGCTCAACAAAGTAAAATATACTCCCAAGATTGAGCCATTTCAGATACCGTTGTCCAACATGCTCCTCAAAATACAGCGTGCTGTATTTTTTAATTTCTCGGTACTATGAATATTGAAATTAATTTTTAAAACTTTAAAGTGCTGGCTGGTATGAACATGCACCTATATTTGAAAGGATTAGTTTTTATAAGCATCTTTGCTTGAGAAATGCTCACCAAAGTAAAACATACTCCCAAAAATTAGTCATTTCAGATACCGTTGTCCAACATGCTCCTCAAAATACAGCGTGCTGTATTTTTTAATTTCTCGGTTCTATGAATATTGAAATTAATTTTTAAAGTGTTAAAGTGCTGTCTGATATGAACGTGCACCTATATTTGAAAGGATTGATTTTTATAAGCATCTTTGCTTGAGAAATGCTCACCAAAGTAAAACATACTCCCAAAAATCAATCATTTCAGGTACCGTTGTCTCACATACTTCTCATAAAAAGGCATGCTCTTCTATTTTTTATTTGTAGCGTTTTCTTTTTCTGATATTTCTTTTTAAATATTAAAATACGCACTTCAACTCTAGTAAGGATCGATATATATATTATAAAGATATTACATATTAACCGACAACATATACTTTAGATTATGGAATCATACAGAAGAATTTTTGCTAAATTACGCGAAAAAGTAGAGGATGATCCGTTCTATAATCATGAAAACGAGGTGGAGCTCGCGTTTCAAATAATATCAGCGTTTGAAGCAATTTCTACGTGTAAGTCTGGCATATGTTTTTTATATGAATTGAACTAAAATGGCATTAATCTACTAGATACTGTAGGAATACAGTTAAAAAATGATATTGTTGACGCATTTAGAGAGATACAAAATGATATGAACAAAGAAGCTACTTCAGTTATTAGTATCGAAGAAAGTGATGAAGATGTCTTTGAAATTCCAGAACTTGCAATGATGAGACCAATACAAGGGATGGAAGAGGATGAAGAGCAAAGTATAGTTGAAGATGATGGCAACGATATTATTGTAACTCATGAACGAACATTGAAAAGACCTAGAAAAAGAGTTCAAAATAAAAATAAAAAGCAACATATCAACATGGGCTGGATTAAAAACAGACTATCAAATCATGCATATAAAAGTAAGCATATATAACATTGCTCAACTCTACATGTGTCTCATCCACAATTCTATTTAGACTTTCATTTGTTTTTTGGAGATGAGGAGAAATTAAGAAAAGTCGTAAAGGAAAGGTTTACTTTAATCCTTCAAGCCAGTAATAGCTTAGAAAATAGAGATGTTGCTAATATAGTGGATCTTCAAGGAATACCCATTGATTTGCAGGATGCAATTGTTTGCTATTTGGATGCCACAACTAAAAAGACTACCGAAAATTTTAGAGCATACAGCATTGCAAAAACAATAGCAGATAAGGTGGATAACGCTAATAGTGGATTCGACACATTAGAGAGTAAAAGAAAGCAGATCAAGCATATTTATGCAATATTGAGAAGTACTAAAAATGCATTGCTGCTAAAGAAATACATAGCAACTTAACACTATTGATATGATAGAATCTTTCAAAACCCCAGGTGAAGGAACTAATTTTGGTCTGCATTGCAAAAAGTGTAAGATACTGGCTGATAGAGTGGGATTGTTTGCTTTGGTAATTCCAGAAGTGTTTTCAAAAGATTTTATTTTAAAGGTAACGAAGGGTGTATGGATTTATGATGATGGAATGAGATATACGAGCACTCATTATTTTGTTTTCTCTTTTTTATAAGAATGTCAACGAGGAAAATGTAGAGAACATCTATAATGTAGCAGAAAGTCAATTAGCTGATAAGCTAATGGATGCTGCAATTGTAGATGGTATATATGTTATAGAAGGAGAAGAATAAAATAAACAATATGTAAAGTAGTGGTATACTGCTGGGTGATGATGATTGAAATACATTTTTGTTTGATGGATTTTAAAAGGATAGAAGAGGAATTGCTGGATGATATTATACTTGAGAATCATTTATTACATTAGCTGTTGTAGTAGGAAACAATTTATTTATTGATGTTAGAATATAGTTTGATGGTTTCGTTTAAATTTCTTTGAGGTAAAAATACTTGAACAAAAAGCCAACAAGGACAAGATAGTTATATATGACATACTTTGAGTTCTTTGAAAAGAGCCATTCATCAAATAAATTGTCGTTGGTAGGACAATCAACACTGAAGTTATGGAAAATAGGATTATTACTGTTGCGAAAGTACCACCAGCAAACAATTATATATTTATCCTTGAGATACCGAACGTTGCAGTTCCTAATAGTACTGTTTGTATGGAGAGCAATGCCTTCAATACTTTCATTTGGCATAAGACAACCATAGCATATTTCATATGGTGCGAAGTATTTACGTAAACTGATGGTTTTTTTTTTTTTTGCTGATTAGATAAAACACTATTAATATCAATCTGAATTGAATTACTTACTTCTTTTTATATTTGCATTCTCTTGAGCCACAACCTGAATGAAAGCATTGTAAACAGAGGCTGTCATTTTGAATAATAGGGCAATGAGGCAATGCATGTTGATTATTTTCAATTGAAACACTGTCGCTTTCCAACGATTTGTTAAAAAAGCAAAGAGAACAAATGTCAAAGGCAAATTGGCTGTTATAGTCTTGCAATGCAATTAATAACGCCTTTTTTTCTATCAAATTAGCATTAATAGCAATAGTTTTTCTTGTAATTGATACAGAAATAGAATTTGAAAATTGCAGTGACTCTAAAAAGTGGGATTCCCTGTTGTTTGATGGTACAGTTAATACAGAAAGACTTGGATTTTCTCTATCGTGTTATTATTATCAGTATCTTCAAATGTGAATTTTTGTGGTTGTATCTTACTTTTGCTTATAGCATACATCACATAGCTCATTTGAGAGGTCACTGAAACAACTAATTGCTACCTGATCAACAAGAGAATTGAGACCAAATCGTCTGCACTGTTTGTCATTCTATCGAGAATAGTTAGTAAAAGTTGATTTAATGCAATTTGATTCATATATATATACATACTTTGAGAACATTCAAGTATCTTTTTAGCTGGTCTTGAGCAATGGAAAATTGCAAACTATTGTCATTACTAGGACGATAGCTGCCAAGTTTATCCAAATCTCTTTGGTTGGTAAAAGTGATGTAATAGGCCTTCTGGCCATCTCTACCAGCTCTTCCACCCATTTGAATGGCCTCTGGGCCACTATAGCTAGCACCAGCTTGAATTACAAATCGAACATTGCTCTTGTCGATTCCCATACCAAAGCTGGAAGTTGCAACAACGATAGGAGCCTTGTCATTCATAAATGCCATTTGGCTATTTTCCTTTTGCGTCTGATTCATTTTGGCATGATAGCCAACAGCTTGAATAGTGTCTGAGAATTCATTGATTTTTTTTACAAGTTCATCAACTTGGTCAATATATCTAACATATATAATTGTAGCATGTTTTTGAATGATGCATTTTGATTTCAAAAGATTCAAGACAGCTAAATTAATGTCTTTTTCAAAATGGCACGTATAACTCAAATTTGGTCTATTACATGATTTTCGGATAACATTAATATTACCAAACATTTTGGACAACTCTTGCTCCAAATATACCGGGACAGTCGCCGACAGAAGAGTCCACGGAACTGACGCATAACGTCTGAATTGGGCCAAGTTGTTGAATTCTGTTCTGAAGGACCCCCAAGTGATACAAAGGTGAGCTTCATCCAGAACTATTCGAGCTATCTCATTTTTTTTATGCTTAACATCTAAAAAAGCCAGAAGACTTAAATCAGTACAATGCTCTACAGCAAGAAACAAAATATCAGCGTTTTCGTCGGTATTATCAGCTCCTAGTTTATTGGGAATAATATTAAGTGAGTTTTTATGATCTAATATTGATGTGAATGATAAGCTACCTTTCCAAGTTGTGTAAGTAATATTTGACATGTTGCATCTGTTTTTCAAATCAAAAGTCAAAGCTACCAAAGGAACAATAACAATTGTCATCATACTTTGGCTCACATGTTTTTTTTCAATAAACACAGGTAGCAAAAAGACAAGCGTTTTTCCAGCACCAGTTGGGAGGACTACCAACAGATCTTTCTTCGCATTCAATACCGCATTTACTGCGCTTGCTTGTTCCGAGCATGAGAACTTTGCTTCAGGATCCTGAAGAAAAGACTGTAACTCTTGTAACAAAGCATACGAGATGGGTTCTTGTTGAGAAAAAGATTAGACGTTATACATTGATGATAATATTTAAAGTTTACCTTCGACAGCAGTGTTTACATTTGGAGCATTGATAATGATATTATTTTCAACGGCGAAATTGTTTACTACTGTAACTGATTGACTAGCTACATTATGAGAAAAACGACCTAGATAGGATGAGTAAAAGATGCAAAATATGAATAAAGAACGAAATCAACCAAGTACATATAAGTATATTTACTTTTTGAAGCAGGAAGAGTATTATCATCATCACCATCATCATTGATATTGATTCTTTTAATAGAGATTGATGTTGATGAAATTTCAAAATCAGAATATGGCAAGTCTATACATTATTTGATCAATTAGTAAATAGAATTCTAACAGCCAATATAATATACACTTACTCAATAATAAAGCCCATTCTTTGGAGCAAAGCATAAAATTGTGTAAATGCTCTCTACTCAAGTATCTGTAATCTTGGTTACTATAACCGTAGAATCTAGTGCCGATGTTTCTACTATGTGCTGCCTACATTTTGTAAAAAAAAAGTGTTTTTTTTAAGAAAAGGCTAATATGTTTGAGAAGAGACGCCAACTTACTTGCTCATTATACAAAAGACCTTGATTGTCTCGTGTTGTACGGATATCTTCAAATCCTAGAACTTCATTCTCTTCTTCTTGAGAAACAATATTATCAACAGCTATATTGAAGTGCTTGATCCAAACCCACATGAAACAGACAGATATTTGTCTATACATGGAAACTGTGAGGGTAGACCCAATAAATCTTAAAGAATATCTGTACATGTACATGTTAGTAAAATGCTTTTTACATGCAGAAAATATTAAAAAATAAAATGAAAATACTTTGATAAACTGTTTGTTAGTTGAGCAGTAGTAAGAATTTTGCCGTTTACAACAAAGAGCATATCCCTATAGTTTGATATTCTCTTTTTTCTTTCTTTTTCAGAAAGTTCAGAATACAATAAATGAGCACAAAACCTTTTACAAACTTGTTAAAGCTGTGATTTTACGAGGGAAAAAGGATCACTCTACAATATTATACTTACTTTTCCATTGGCCTTACACATACCAAATAGGTAAGGAAGATTGGCAATAAATATTTTGGCAGAAATCTTGCAATCATCATATCTTTTCCAGTTCTACTACGAGATTTATTGTACGATTGGACAAACATCACCGTATTGTGTACCCAATACAAGCTTCTTGGCCCAGATTCAGTGTTACAAATGGAACTGGATTCCAACAGTTCTGTACCTCTGCTAGGTTGTCCACTTGTAAGATGTATGAGGATAGTCATAATCTTTACAAACTCGCCAGCATCCTTCATCCAACTTCCAAATGCAACCTTGTTTTCGGATGCTCCATCACCGAGGAACTTGACACTTAAGTCAAAATCATTGCAAATGATGTTCAAAATATAAGATCTTTCCTCTTCTCGAGTTAATGAAGGATTAGATCTATCATTGTAGAAAGAATAGCCAAACTTTGTATTTTGCATTTTTTCGATGAAATTTGTTTGCATTGGATTCTCTGGATCCAATAAATTGGGCAAAGGACGACCAAAAAGTAGCTTCTTCACCATTATATCAGTAGCAAGATTTGACAGGTCGGCTATCAATTTTCGCAATTTAGCTAGAGAAAAATGCTCGCCGTTGCATGTCAGACCCTCAAATTGGTTATTGCTATCCCAAATAATGTTGGGTCGGGGAGCGTCTTCAGCAAGAATAGTTTTTCCCAACCGAAGGGCAGCAATATGGTCATAAAATGGTGTATGATTATCTTCATAAAGCCAATATAAATAATCGTTATAATTATTTGATCGAGAAGCTCCAATGTTATCCGATGCAATTTGGGCATGATTTATTTGCAAGGTATGAATTAACTCTTGTAAATAATCGGGATCGGATTGTATAGATGAAGACATATTTTCAGGTCAAACAATTAGAGATTACAGAGCATGAAATAATACACGTATGGCACAGTTATTTAAAAACTATTTATAGTGGTCACCTAGTTGAGTTTTTCAGTAACCCTTTTAACTTTTATAATATGGAATTTGTTGATTGTAAGGTCTGCGGCGAAGCATTCAAAAGCGAATATTTACGCAAGAATCATCATCGAATTATACATCAAATAGAATTGCAAGTCAAAACAATAAATAGTACGTACAAAATAGAGTTAACATCAATGTCAATATTGATTTATTGATTTAATAAACTTTTTCCTTTAAAAATAAAACACAGATGAAAATCTTCAATTATTTAGAAAGGAAGATGGATGTTTTCATTGTCCATGTGGGTTTGCAAGACAATTACCCAGAAATGTGTCTAATCATGTCAGAAGCTGTCAAAGGCTTGTTTATAATAAACAATCTGAAAACAGTAACGACAATGCTGCAATGCAGGCTGGTAGTAATATCAACCCAGAAGCAGATTTATTAGTTGAAAGCAATTTCAATCAAAATATGCCAATGACGAACAATGAGCCAATGCCCCAAGAACTAGACGAAGAGGATGTTGAAAATATGGAGGAGGATGAAGACAATGCTGAGGAGACGATCAATTTCCAGGGTGATACCCAAATATCTCGATTTAGTGGGTTTAATTTAACGGAAACACAAATATTGTACTAAATAATATTTCAATAGATCAAGATTACATTCTTAATTTCTATAACGACTTTGGTTTGCTTATCCATCGCAAATCTGGTGCGATTATATGTCTTTTATGTAGAATTGCAATTGAACCAAAAGCAACTTGGACCCACATGAAAAAAAATGGGCATTTCTTTGAAAAAAAATCACGTACTATATCCAGGATGGATTTTTTAAAAAAAATAAAGGATGCTGGTGCTATTGATAGAGAAAATATGGGGAATTATTTCTGTCCAACAATTTTGGAATTGGATAAAATTTCGGTATTACCCATTCAAAATGGACATGTTTGCGCGATATGCCAAGATAGTAATTTCTATGCAACAACATCGTTATTGACCATGAAGTGGCATTTCAGAATGAACCATGAAAATATTGAATTAGAAGATTACATATTTACCAGAAAACTACAAACCGTTTTCAACAATAATCGAGCAAGATACTATTGTATCAAAGTGAGTAAAAAATATTTGCGATATCAATTTTTTTTTTATATTAAACACAACAATGTAGAGTCAACAACTAGAACACAATCTCTCGGTGTCTGGCCAAAAGAAACGGCAACAGTTATTCGATAATAATGAATATGCCAGGCAGATGACTATACTGAATGATTACGGCAATGATGCAGATATATACGACCACAGAGACAAACTTAACAATTCTTTTATAGAACACTTCAAATTAAACGAATTTTATGCAGAGTTTTCAACAGAAGAAGAAAGAAGTGATTTGGATTTGCGTAAGATGCTGTACTTGTTTGTATCGAGAGAAACACAAACTGTTTGTCCAGCATACGATCATATTAGAAAGATTGTTTACAATTTTTTCTCAAGAATCAACAACAAGATGATAAAAACATCTGATGGTTACTTTTGGCGACAAAAAGTCAAATCAATGAATGCTCAAAGGCAAGGGATATATATAATACTAACAAAAAAACAAAAAAAAGTTGACGTTTTATTAATTAGTTTGGTTACTCGTGGATTGGGATCGCTTGAAGTAGCAAGTTTGAAGCAATATGCAGATCATTGGGCCAATATGATTATGATGCTTGCAAGAACTATAAATCGAGAGAGTAATGAAGAAAATGCGGTAGAATTTTGGTTTTTTGATCAAAAAAGGATCATGAACAACGAACAAAAACAAAAATTACAAAAATTACTGTGTGAAGCAAAAAAAGACGATCCGAACGAAATTGTTATGGAGTTATTACTTTTTGATTTAAATATGAGCATTGTCTGCCATCAAAATCCATTGCAGACAAACATTGTTGGTAGTGTTTCAATGAAAACACCAAGCAATACGTATTGCAAACTTCGGTTTCTGGACCACGATGGTGGTTATAAATTTATTAGAGATATGACAAAAATACATGCAATCATGGTTTTTTGCTTTAGAGCAACTATACTCTATGCTATTTTTATAAAAGAAGGAATTATCAACATTCAAAAAGAAGGTAGTATACATGATTAGGGTGATTTATTGTATATTAACTGTGTCGTTTTTTTTTTAAAAAAAAATCAATTATCCAGAGAATGGTAGTGAGATGGAAGGCAATGAAGCAGAAAATGAGGATAGTGAGATGGAAGGTAATGAAGCAGAAATGAGGATAGTGAAGTTGAAAGTGAAGAAGATGAGAACTTTGAAGTTGAAAGTAATGAAGGAGGCGAAGGTCAAATTCAAGACGATATCGATAGTGAAATTAGACGTCAGGGTAGATATGAAGGTGTAGCTCAATATCAAGGCCATTCAACTGAATTACAACAACGCCAGATAGACCACCAACAACGACAACAACAACAACAACAACAACAACAACAACAACAACACACAATCAGAACAATTTGATGCAAATGACAACTCAGACGAATACGAATCAGACAAATACGAATCAGAGGATGGATATAGCGTTTATGACTACGAAGAAATCGATGTTAATAATTTTGATCATCAAGAATACATTGTTTCTATATGCGATTTTGAACAAACAGAAGAACTTGAAGAATTAAAGTTTTTTAAAGTTTTAAAAAACCAAGTCGAAGTTTAGAGAGCTGGTATTTAGAAATGGTAAATAATTATAATTTGACTCACTATCCAAGAAAGAGAGCTTAATAAAAAGTTAAAAAAAAAATGATTTTACATTCAAATATTTGGATATAAGAAAGAAACGGGAGTAAAGTAATATGGTAAGTAAGATAGAGAGATATGATATAAGTAAGTAAAAGAAGAGGTGAAAACAGAGGGTAAAATGTAACAGTAATTAGAGTTAGGATCAGGGCTCAGGATAAATAAATAAAAGAAGGGTTAGGGTTAGGATTGGGGTTAAGGTTGGGGTTAAGGCTAGGGGTTAAATAAATAAATAAAAAAAGATAAACAAGCAAACGAATAGAAGGAAGATAAATACAAATAAAAGATAACAAATTAGGAAAAGAAATGCTAAATAAATAAATAAAAGGATAAACAAACAAATAAAGATAAATTAGGAAATAAAAGATAAAATGAAACAAATCAAGAAATAAAAGATAAAAAAAATAAACAAATTAGGAAAAAAAAAAGATAAAATGAAACAAATTAGGAAATAAAAGATAAAAGATCCAAATTAGGAAATAAAAGATAAAAGATCCAAATTAGGAAATAAAAAAATGAGAGAAAAAAAAAATAAAAAAAATTGTATTATAATATAAATATAAACAATTAAAAGATAAACAAGCAAACAAAAGGAAGGTAAAAAAAAATAATAAATAAATACAGTCATGATTCGATTTAGTGGAACTGTTGGGAGGGAGAAAAGTGTCCACTAAATCGAATTTTCCAATAAATCGAATAAAACATTTTATGTAATATTGGGATAAATAAATGAGAATAAAAAGGCATTAATAGTTTATAATAATAAATGATATTGTTAATAAAGGCTTTTAATATTCGAGCAACAGAATTAAACAGTGGATAATAAGAAAATTTATTAAAAAAAAAAAAA
Source organism: Mucor racemosus (assembly GCA_027405735.1). Lineage (NCBI taxonomy): Eukaryota > Fungi > Mucoromycota > Mucoromycetes > Mucorales > Mucoraceae > Mucor > Mucor racemosus. The sequence goes on from JAPEHQ010000022.1 coordinate 872,771, forward strand.
CTGAGGTAAAATAGGCACAAGATTTGATTATTATACATATTTCTTCTAATTTCATGGCTACCAAATCAAGCTATTACCGGCTAAATACAGTTTTATCCAATAGTATTTATATTTTACGAATATAGTGGACTGGTAGAAACGAAATTGACCAATATCCACTGAATCGATTAAATGAATTTAGGCAGTAAAAATTATGAAAAAAAAAAACGGGAGATTTCAAACTGTACATTAAATTGATAATCCAACATACACAAATCCACCAAACCGAATAACGACTGTAGATTACATCATAATAATATTACATTACACCATATCAAAAAAACCATAATAAGATACAATACAACACAACACAATAAAATACAAATACAAATACACCACACAATAATAGAATAAAAGAATAAAAAAATAAAATAAAATAGCAACAGGAATTTAGCAACAAAATTCAGACTATAAAACAAAATAATAAAGATATAAATAGGATTAGGATTAAGAGCAGATACAGAATTACTACGAAAAAAAAATCAGACATAAGCATACGGATAATATTACGAATATAATTATGAATAAATCTAGGAATATGTTTATAAATAGTAATAGAAACAAATATAAAAAAATTAGAATCTGGCATAAACATATAACAAAACACAAATTGAAATACAAATATAGGAATAAAATTAAGATTAAAACCAGGGATACACTTACAATTAAAAAAAAAAATAATAATAACATATATATAAATAAAAATAAAAAATACAATAATAATTAAGATTAGCAAGAATAGAATTTAAGAATAAAATAGGATTAGAAGTATTAATATAATAAAGGATAGATAAAGAATATGATAAGACTAAGAATAGGAAAAAAAAAAATAAATCAAAACAGTAAAATTAGGATTAAACCCAAAAGAAAAAATAATAATAATAACAATAACAATTAGAAACAAAAACTAGAATTAGGAAACAAAACAAAAAAATTACGATAAGGGATCAAAAAATAAAAAAAATCATAATTAAGGATAGGATGAAGACTAAGAATAGGATTACAAATAGCATTAGAATTACAAATAATAACATGCATGCGATTAATAACAAGAATAGAGTCAAAAATAGAATTATAAACAAGCATAAAAATTAGGATAAACTATAGGAATAGAGATAGAATCAAGAATAAAAAAAAATTAAAATTAGGATTAGAACAAGACCAAGAACAAAACAATAGATAGGAGAATAGGGCAGAATCATGAACATGCAAACGAATAGAAATAGCAAACAAAATCAAGATAGGATTAAAATGAAAAAAAAAAAATATGGACAATCTTAATAATAATAATATAGGATCAGGAACAGTGATAGAAATAGTAATACGAATAACATTAATACTGACATTAATATGAATAATAAGATACCGAACTGAGTCATAATAATAATACGAATATGATTAAAAAAAAATAAAAAACAATACTAGAAAAAATATTAGATATAGGAAAATATAATACAACCAGAAGATAATTAATATTAAGAAGCAGGAAATAGAATTAAGCATATAAATAACAATATATTAAAATTAGGAATATAATGAGAAATAGAGATAGGATAAATAATAAAAAAAAAAAAACAAAATTTGACTTACAAACAGGAATAGGAATAAACTTAGAAATAACAATACAATAAGGATAAAAAAAAAAATAAGAACAAAACAACAATAGCAGCAAGATCATACATACTTTATGACATAATTAATATAGAAACAGAAAACAGGAACATAATTATGATTATATATAAAAAAAAAAAAAAAAAAAAAAAAAAATAAAAAAAAAAGAGAACAACATAAACATACAAAGCGAAATAGGAAATAATAATAATCAAAATAGAATTAACAATAATAATATTAATATTATTAAGAACAATAATATAATAAGCATAAGGAATAGATAATATAATTTTAAATTAGGGAGAATATTAAAGAATATAGATAATATGATTATGGATAGACCAATAATAAGAATTAGATAAAAAGAAAAAAAAAACAGAAATCAGGGAAGAAAATAAGAACAAAGATAGTATTATTATTATTAGAAACAAGATTAATAATATAACTAATATAAAAAAAAAAAAAAATATACGATAAGAAATAATAATTAAATTAGATATAAATATAGATTAGGGAAATAAAATTAAGATTATGATAAATATATAAGGATTAAAAAAAAAAAAAAAAAAAAAAAAAAAATACAAGAATAGTGTTAAATTATGAATAGAATTATGAATAGGACTAAATCAGGATTAAAAAAATAGGATGATATTATGCATAAGATTATGATAATAATTAGCACAATATTAGGCATATATAGAAAAAACAAGAATAATGTTAGAAACAGAATCATAATTAAACTCCGATTCATAATTATAAATAGAGATAATATAATAATTAGGGTTAACTTAGGTTAATATTAATGATAAACTTAAAAATAGGATAAGGCTTATACTTAGGATAAGATTAGGATTAAGGATTAGACCAGAGTTAGGGTTAAGAATAGGCTTAGACTCAGTCTCAGGGTCAGGATTAAGCTTAGGGTTATGGTTAGGGTTAGGCTTAGGATTAGGGTTAGGGTTAGGGTTAGGGTTAGGGTTAGGGTTAGGGTTAGGGTTAGGTTAGGGTTAGGGTTAGGGTTAGGGTTAGGGTTAGGGTTAGGGTTAGGG